>CAMZMU010000044.1:15169455-15296438 GCA_947311845.1 Poa pratensis | reverse complement strand
AAAACATGTAGCAAATGGTATAATATAAGCATGGAACAGCAGAAATTATGGATACGTTGGAGACGTATCAAGCATCCCCAAGCTTAGTTCTACTCGTCCTCGAGTAGGTAAAACGATAACAACAAATAATTTCTGAGGAGACATGCTTTCACACAATCTTGATCAATATATTGCAAGGCTCATGTCATGAATGAAGTGACTCAAAGCAATGATCTATAGTTTGCTAACAAATAGATAAAGAGTAAACAATGAATCATATAAGCAAAAACTTTTCATGAATAGTACTTTCAAGACAAGCATCAAAAAGTTTTGCATAAGAGGTAACTCATAAAGCAATAGATTCAAAGTAAAAGGCATTGAAGCAACACAAAGGATGATTAAGTTTCAGCATTGCTTTCAACTTGTAACATGTATATCTCATGGATAGTTGTCAACATAAAGCAATATAACAAGTGCAATAAGTAAATATGTAAGAATCAATGCACACAAAGTTGACACAAGTGTTTGCTTCTAAGATAGAAAGGAGTAGGTAAACTGACTCAACATAAAGTAAAAGATAGGCCCTTCGCAGAGGGAAGCAGGGATTAAATCATGTGCTAGAGCTTTTTAAGTTTTCGAAAGCATATAGAGAGCACAAAATAAGTATTTGAGAGGTGTTTGTTGTTGTCAACGAATGGTAGTGGGCACTCTAACCCCCTTGTCAACCAGACTTTCAAAGAGCGGCTCCCATGAAGGACGTTATTCTACCAGCAAGGTAGATCATCCCTCTTCTCTTTTGTTTACACATGTATTTTAGTTTCTTTATAGATGACACTCCTCCCAACCTTTTGCTTACACAAGCCATGGCTAACCGAATCCTCGGGTGCCTTCCAACATTCACATACCATGGAGGAGTGTCTATTGCAAAATTAAGTTGCTTACTGATAAATCAGGGCAAAACATGTGAAGAGAATTATTAATGAAAGTTGTAATTAATTGGGGCTGGGCACCCCGTTGCCAGCTCTTTTTGCAAATTATTGGATAAGCGGATGTATATGCCACTAGTCCAGGTGAAAGTCTGTCAGAAGTAAATGACAAGATTGAAAGATAAAACACCACATACTTCCTCATGAGCTATAAAACATTGACACAAATAAGGAGTAATAAAGTTTTGAATAGTTTAAAGGTAGCACATGAAATATTTACTTGGAATGGCAGGAAATACCACATAGTAGGTAGGTATGGTGGACACAAATGGCATGGGTTTTGGCTCAAGTTTTGGATGCACGAGAAGCATTCCCTCTCAGTACAGAGTTTAGGCTAGCAAGGTTGTTTGAAGCAAACACAAGTATAAACCGGTACAGCAAGAATCACATAAAAACATATTGCAAGTATTATAAGACTCTACACTGTCTTCCTTGTTGCTCAAACATTTTACCAGAAAATATCTAGACCTTAGAGAGAACAAATATGCATCCCAAGTCTCAACAAGCTCTACGGTAGTTCTCCACTACTAGGCTTTAACTACATGATGCAAGAGCTTAAACATGATCTACTTGAGAGCTCAAAACAATTGCAAAGCATCAAATCAAAACAAGACAATGATCTACAAGAATGCATATGTCTTTTCCAATACCAACTACTACATGTAGCATTTTCTTTCTTCCAAACAAACACCAATAATTTATTAAACATAAACTCTCCAAATGATAATATAATGCAGCAAGAGAGTATTTATAAACAAGTGCTAACAGCTCGAAGAGATGCATGAAAAACAGGAGCTAAAAGCACTGCAGTAGCTAGTTAAGAATACTCAACAAATATAAGTGAAGAACATGAGTATTCACATGAAAAAGCGGAGCGTGTCTCTCTCCCACACAAGGATTGCTAGGATCCGAATTTATTCAAACAAAAACAAAAATAAAAACACACAGACGCTCCAAGTAAAGCGCATAAGATGTGAAAGAATTAAAATATAGTTTCACTAGAGATGACCTGATAAGTTTGTTGATGAAGAAGGGGATGCCTTGGGCATCCCCAAGCTTAGACGCTTGAGTCTCTCTGAATATGGTTGGGATGAACCACGGGGGCATCCCCAAGCTTAGGCTTTTCACTCTTCTTGATCACATAATATCACCCTTCTCGCTTGATCCTTGAAAACTTCCTTCACACCAAACTCAAGACAGTTCTCATTAGAGGGTTAGTGCATAATCAAAAATTCTCATATTCTGTAATGATACAATCAATCCCAAAGCTTCTGGACATTAGCTACAGCCACCAATGCTTTGTGGAGCAAAGAAATCCACACAAACACAGTAAAAGAGCGAATGCAAAACAAAAGGCAGAATCTGTCAAAAACAGAACAGTCTGGAATGACGAATTTTTTCGAGGCACTTAAGTTGCTCAGATGGATCTGGCCTAAAATAATGAAAGTTGCGTACATATCTCAGGAATATGCGTGATTTTTCTCAGAATTTTTTGAATTTTCTACAGGGAGATAAGCTCAAATCCGTGACAGCTAAAAATCTGTCACTGCGCAGAAATCCAAATCTTGCATCAACTTTCAATATAGAACTTTACTTGGCACAACATTGCGATAAAATAAAGATACAAAGGAGTTGCTACAGAAGTAACAAAATCCTTGACTCAAAGAAAACAAAAATAACAGCAAATAAAAACGATGGGTTGTCTCCCATAAGCGCTTTTCTTTAACGCCTTTCAGCTAGGCGCAGAAAGTGAAAATCAAGTGTTGTCAAGAGAAGAAACATCAACGGAGAGTTTAGAAGTTTTCTCAACGATGCATTGCACTTTATCTATGTAAGTTTCAGAAACTCCCCTTTCATTACTTTTAGGTAAACTATCCTCATCAAATAAATTTTCAGGCACAATCCAATTAAAGTTCTTTTCTAGTGCCTCATGCATTCCTGCAATCTTAAAAGGAATTGGTATTTTATTCTCTCCTTCATAACTAGTTTCTTTAGTGTACTTGGATCTTTCCTTCTCTAATTTTTCAAGTATATTGGCGATATCAATGTAATAACCAAGCATCCTATATCGCATAAAAACTTTTCTAGCTTCACTAGCTACATCTCCAAATTCTTTGAGAAGGGTTTCTAAAACAAAATCCTTCTTTTCCCCCTCTTCCATATCATGAAGTCTAAGAAACATATGCTGCATTATAGGGTTAAGGTTAACAAACCTAGCTTCAAGCATGTGGACTAAGGAGGCAGCAGCAATTTCATAATTAGGGGCAAGTTCTACCAAGGATCTATCTTCAAAATCTTTCAGCTTGCTAACATGACTAAAAAATTCTTCAATGTTGTCTCTTCCAATGATAGACCCACTACCCACAGATATTTCTTTTAAAGTGTACTTAGGGAGAGCATGATAAAATAATAACAACTAAACAGAAAATAAACTAGATGCAAGTCACTATTTTTTTTTTGTGTTTTTGATATAGAGAAAGCAAACAAAACAAAATAAAAATAAACTAAGCAAGACAAATAACAAAGTAAAGAGATTGGGTGTGAGAGACTCCCCTTGCAGAAGCAATTCTGTTTTCCCCGCAACGGCGCCAGAAAACGTTGTTGGTGGCTCTAGGTTAATAGTGCCAGAAACAATTGCTTGTACGTCACACGTCAGTTGGGAACCCCAAGAGGAAGGTATGATGAGTGCAGCAGTAAGTTTTCCCTCAGTATGAAACCAAGGTTTAATCGGACCAGTAGGAAAACGAGGTTTGCTTCGAAGGTGTTGGTGGAGGAGTGTAGTGTGGCGCAACACCAGGGATTCCGGTGCCAACGTGGAACCTGCACAGCACAATCAAACTACTTTGCCCCAACTTAACAGTGAGGTTGTCAATCTCACCGGCTTGCTGAAAACAAAGGGTTAAACGTATCGAATGGAAGATGATGTTTGTTTGCATAAAACAGTAGAGAACAATGATTGCAGTAGATTGTATTTCAGATGTAAAAGAATGGACCGGGGTCCACAGTTCACTAGTGGTGTCTCTCCAATAAGATAACTAACATGCTGGGTAAACAAATTACAGCTGGCCAATTGACAATTGATAAGTGCATATAACATGCATGTGTGAGTTGTGGTGTCTACTATGAGATTCATTTGGGCATTACGACAAAGTACATAGACCGCTATCCAGCATGCATCTATGCCTAAATAGTCCACTTTCCGGTTAACATCCGTACCCCTTCCAGTATTAAGTTGCAAGCAACAGACAATTGCATTAAGTAATGTGCGTAATGTAAACAATACATTCATCCTTGAATAAAGCATTGCTGTTTTACCCCTAGTGGCAACAACACATCTACAACCTTAGAACTTGCTGTCACTATCCCAGGTTAAATAGAGGTTGAACCCAACTATCATGCATAAATACCCCCTCTTGGAGTTACAAGTATTCACGTGGCCAAGGCTTCAACAAGTAACGGAGAGCATGCAAGATCACAAATGACATAGACATGATAATATAATATTCAGCTCCACATAGGTATCAATATAAGTCAGATCCCAGCAAACACAACATGTAGCATTACAATAAGATGATCTTGATCATGATAGGCAGCTCACAAGATCTAAACATGATGGCACAAGTGGAGAAGACAACCATCTAGCTACTGCTATGGACCCATAGTCCAAGGATGAACTACTCACGCATCACTCCGGAGGCGGGCATGGCGATGTAGAGCCCTCCGGTGATGATTCCCCTCTCCGGCAGGGTGCTGGGAAGAGCTTCAGGAACCCCCCCGAGTTAGGGTTGACGACGGCGGCGGCAGCGAATATGTTCTGGATGAAAGGCTCGGTGTTTTAGGGTTTTCGCGTCTCGGGGAATAAATAGGCGAAGGGGCGATGTCGGCGGACCCCCGAGGGGCCCAAACCACACCCAGGCGCGGCTGTGGGCCCAGCCGCGCCTACTGGTGGTTTGGCCACCTCCTGGCACTTCTTCGTCTCTCCTTCGGACTCCGTGATGGTGCTGGAAAAATAGGGACCTGGCCTTTTGTTTCGTGCAATTCCGAGAATATTTCCAGAAGTAACTTTCTGAAACCAAAAACAGCAGAAAACAGGGAACTGGCACTGTGGCATCTTGTTAATAGGTTAGTCCCAGAAAATGCATAAAAGTGATACGAAGTGTATATAAAACATGTAGCAAATGGTATAATATAAGCATGGAACAGCAGAAATTATGGATACGTTGGAGACGTATCACGATCACATAACCCGGCTTCGAGGGCCCCGCCCTTATAGAGTATGAGATCCTCCATACTAAAATGGACAAGCTTCCGGCTAAGCCCTACCCGTATCAGGTAATGTGGTTGCACGGGTTAATTGTTCGGGCGGCCGCTAGGGCAGTACTTTGTTTTCAAAAACATCTCCACCTCCGACTGCTCCCAGCAGCTCGGGTTTTCGTAATCATCTCCGATTGCTCCCAGCAACTCGGGTTTTTGTAAACATCTCCGATTGCTCCCAGCAACTCGGGTTTTATAAAACATTTTCTCGCCGATTGCTCCCAGCAATTCGGGTTTTTCTTCTGAAAGCATTTGATTAAAACCAGGCTCCCATCCTAGAATTTTGAGGTAAGAACATAAGGATATACTACTAGAAAATATAATTTTCTTGATAGCGCCTTCAATAGAAGGCTTCTCAAGTGAAGATCTATTTTTATAAAACCTATTATATTCTAGTAGATACCTTTGGCCAAACAATATTTTGTAAAATAGTTTTTGAGTGGCAAGAAGGCCATGAAAGAAATAAAACATGCATTATTTTATTTTGGAAACCAAAACATGCTTGTAGAAATAATAGGATTTCATTAGAGTGGTGAGGTGGCTTGCCTTGCTCAGCAAAATGTCCCTGGTCTTGTTCTCCCTCGTAGGCGGGTTCAGCTTCCACTTACTGCTCCTCCTCTTGTGGTTCTATCGTACCGGAAAAATTAAACGTGACTACCGTTAATTCTAAGTAGTGGGTTGACAACAATCTAAAGTACTTAAACAAAACAGCAAGCATTGCACAAGGCACTAAACTAACACTCAAAAGCAGACAACTTACTTAATTAAAACAGCAACAAACAACAAGTCCATATAACTAAGACAAACAACAAACATACCTAGGACAGTATACACAACAACCCTAATAGTTAAAAAGGTGGTTTTAACTAAATCCTAAAACAAAACTCCACTTAGGGTGATTGGATCATTTAACAAGGGCTGCTACATTAGTTCAGGAAATACTTCAGACAAAAGTATCTTATTATGCACGCATTAACACTAGCACTTAACACACTCACATGTAATCATGTTACTATCTCAAGAGACACCTACTATCCAGTAACTAAGCAACCAACAATGGTAACACCACTGATCACACAAGTTTATGACTAAGAGCTAAAAAGGTGCACTAGGCTTATTTAATAGACACTACAAGTAAGACCACTTCAACAATTAAACCAAACAATCACACGCTGAATTATAGCACACAAATTCACCACACAACTTCCTCTCAAATAAACACACACTCATTGACAAAAAGATCCAAAAACAAGTGTAACCTTTTGGGTAAGGTGAATTAAATTTAGCACAAGAGTAGATTGCTCTAAAATCTATTTAAGATGTTGAATATTGTTATAAATGGTTAAAATAAGGCTCTGGACTTAATTTTGGTTAAACAAGCAAAGGCACACAATTTGCTTAAAAACAGGAATTTAAATTAATAGTTTTACTAGTTGTAAAAGTCCTGCTTTGGAAAATAAATCACTACGCAAAAATATAGCTCCTAAAAAAATAAATCATTCTACCAAAGCACACCTAATAACCAAAGGAAGCTATGAAAATTGGATTTGCATCAAAAGGTATTTTTAATAATGAATTAAAAATCCTCAAATAGCTACTGGTGTCAAACTTAAACTTAATAGAACTCTAGTTTAACAAATCTCCTGCATGCAAGATTAATTTCTAAGGCAAGGTATTGATTTTATCTTTCTGTAGAAATTGGATTCACTCCAATTGGATACTCCTAGCTCAAGCTATCCTAAAAAAAGTGGAAAGTATACTTTTTAATAGATCTAAAACCCAGCACAAAATATAGAATATTTTAGAACCAAACCAGTTCTGCATGTTCAAGAAAACATCTGGGCATCTACTAAAAATACTCCTAAATAAATTGCACAAACAGATTAAGCACAAACTAATTAAACTAAACCCCCACATTTAACAGAAACTAGAAAATAATAAAATTGCTGCTAAAAAAAGAAAATGGGCCGCGCCTGGGCCAGATCTGGCCGAGGCCAGCACGGATATGGCCAGCGGGGCGAGCTGGGCCGGCCCAACAGCGCGCGTAGCGCGGCGCCGTGCGCGAAAACCAGCCCGCGGCGCGGGATTCAAACAGGGCGCTGATCTCGCGATCGACGGCTCACAGCCGTCGTCTCCAGCGCGACGGGCGCGCGGACGAGCCCGTGGCGGAGAGAAGGTGGCGGTGGTGCCTCACCTAGGGCTTGTGGGTGGTGGCAGGGGTGGCTGGAGTCGAGGGAGGAGGTGATGGCGAGCTCGTGGAGGCCGTCAGGTGCCGCATGCATGGCCGGAGTCCATGGCGACGGCGGCGGTGTGTTCCTTCGGGTCGACGACGGCGGCGAGCTCCACAGGCGTCCTCTGGACAAAAGGAAGGGTGGGGGAGTTAGCTTTAGGTGAGGGGAGTCCAGGGGGCCAACAATGGCGGGGAATGGGCGAGGGAAATGTCGGCTACGGCAGTTTTCTTCCGACGGCGGCCGGCGGTTTCTTGCACGTTCTCGAGCGGCAGAGGCGACGGGCTTGCGAGGGGCTGTAGGGGTGGGGTGGGGTGAGTGGTGTGCGTGCTCTGGGGGAAAAAAGAGCGGAAAGAGAGGCCGGGGTCGGGCTCTAGACAATGCCCACCCTTTTTTGGGTTTTCGGACAAGGAGGGCAGTGGGGGGAGAGGAGCGATGCCACTGGCTCAGGAGGGCGGTGCAGGTGTGGGCAGTGTGGTGCTGGTCGGAGGACGTGTCCTGGACAGTGGTGGAGAGGGGAGTGAGCTCCCATTGGCCACGGTGGAGAGTGGTGAGTGATGAGCGGAGAAGAGGGGTGATGGAGGGGCTGACCAGTGGGCCCTAGCTGACTAGGACAGTCCCACAAGTCAGTGGGGTGAGAGAGAGGGGGTGGTGGCTGTGAGGGGTGGGGTGGGTATCCGGGTAGGCTAGGGTTTTTGGGGGTAAAAATCCTTTTCTTCTCTCTTTTTCTTCTATTTTTATTACTTCTAATTTTCCTAAATCAAACAAGTTTAAAATAGATCAACACGGCAAATATGCAACAACAATACTAGGTTTGCCTAATGGTGAGGAGACAAAAGTTTCTCAACACTAAAGGTGAAAAAAACAATTTTTGAAGAAGAAAGAAAAGAATTGACCAAATGGTCACTAGTTGGACTAGTTCTCCAAACCTAATTATTTTAGTGGTCATACAAAGTGCTAACAGCAAACTAAGGACAGGTTTTGAAAATATAGGTGACAAAGACCACCTTGGTTGATTTGCATGCCAAAAATTGATTGTGGTTTGCTTAATGAGGAGCCCTAGATTTTCTATGTTTTAACAAACATGAAGATCAAAGTCTCCAAGTTTTTAACTAGAAGAATTAATAAAAGAGATACTAATAGGTTTCAAACAAAGTTAGAGGGCTAAAGAAATCCACTAAATCTACCAAGCAAGAGTTGACTAAAATCAAACAAAAGTTTTTACTATTTTGGAAAATTCTAGATTAACACCACAATTCTAAAAGAGGTAATACATTCCACTCAAACAAGACAAGCAGAGCAAACATTTAGATACCAACTCAAAACATGTGCATCAAATGGTGCTACAATCAATCACCACATGAATACTCATAAAATAACAAACTCAAGTCAAGAAATTCAAACACAAACAAATAACAATCAAAAATTTACATAACATTTAATATTATTAGGTGATATAGTGATCACACCTAATCATGACAAGATGATGTTAAAAATTACCTCCACTCATATTTTGCTATTTTTTAAAAGGCTTGATAAAAAAACATAGGAGTAATATATCTCCAACTTGTATCATTTTCAAAAGGTGTTTTGAAAACAGGAGTTTTAGAATAAGGTATGTTGATCCTTGCAACACATCAAGGTTTTAAAAATAAGTAGGAGATGTTAAATAGATCTCCATAGCTTTGGAAACACTTAGATTTTTGGAAACTTCTACTTTCTAAGATAGTAGGCTTTTGGGATTGTATTTAAAATCAAGACATCCTTGAAAAAGAGTTTGGCCAAAATAAGATTGGAGAAGACCTATGGGTTATTTCTCTTGTCATGACATGATCACCAAAAATTAAAATGACATGTTAAATTAGTTGAGTTCAAAGGTTAGTGTTTTCAGTGGTTGTTAACTCAATCAACAAAGCAGACAAGGTCAAACAGAGAAATCAGGAGTGAAACACAACCATGAGTGAAGCATTTCAAAAAGTTTTTGTTGACTCTGATTTTTGGCTCTATAAAAACTGTGTTTTTCTAGCTTCCCAAAATTGGGGCGTTACAATATGGAAGGTGTCGGGAGATTCTATAATGTTGCGTAAACATCCAGAAACGTATTAAAAGTTATGAAACATGACAGAAGGTTATGAAATGTGTGAGAGCCAGTCGTATGGGTCTTTCATTGATGTCAAGGCGCCATAGGCGTTCCCTTGGTGGAAAATCCACCTAGACCTGACGACCATCTCTCGTTGTTGGAGTAGGAGTCCTACTTGGAAGGGGAGTGGGAATTCATGATGAAATTAGTAGCAATGTCTAGTGAGTCAAAGATTTATCCATGAACTTTGGAGTTTTTTTCATGATATATTCGATTCTACCATCTATTTTAATGATTTTGGAAAAATGTCAACAAGTTCTCCTTCGTTTTCTGTAAGCTAGGATCGTTTTAGTGGGCTGCTCGGACTAGTATTCAAGTGCTGACTCTGATGGTGTGAAATATGTTCTCACTTCGTCTGAAGAGGGATGCAATGTGAATATCTCTTCTACGAGTAGCTACGCCTTTAGAAATGATTCCTATGATGTTGTCAGTTTTATGTTCAAGAGACTTTAATTGGGATGCAACGTGAATATCTGGTTGAGCTTGTTTCAGAATATATATTGATCTTCATTTAAAGCTTGAGCATGAACTTGAGCTTCATCCTAGATATCACTTGGCACTTCACCACCATTGGGTAGATCTCGTCCATGATCCCGTTCACTTTGAGAATCTTGTTCTTGTTTTAGGATAGGGAGGTGAACTTGCTCTTGTGTTGAGGGAGATGATTCCACTTTCATGGAACTTACTCCTTCTTCTTGAGATTCTTCAACAGACGTATATGCACGATGCTTATTGTCCTTATAGATTGAAAGGGAGCTCATCACATACAACATTTGGATCGATATGGTCTACTTGGTAGCCATTATCCTTGTCAAAACTCCACGTTACAGGATTCTTCGGTATACTAGTGGATTGTTGTTGACTCTATAAGCGTAGTAGTTTCTAGCATATGGAAAAAAAATCTGTCTTCAATAGATTTAGGCTCAAATTTGCCTAACCGATTTTTTCGTGAAGAATGAAATACTTACCTGAGAATTAGTAATTATGAATTGAGAATGTATAAATGGTATTGTGCATTCGTCTTCCAATTATTTTTCATTTCATACTATATCTTTATACTGATTTTTTTGACATATTATAAGTACTAGTTGAATGCCCGTGCGTTGCCACGGGCTTTATTTTTTCTTTCATAGCAAATTTGAATAAAATTAATTAAATATTCACGTGTCTTAAAATAATAGCGCTACACCATGCCGCCGGGATGGTATCACACATAGCAAACGTGCCCGTGCGTTGCTACGGGTTGATTAATTTTAGACCATGCATAATTTCATTCCCGAAAACAAGAATATACAGTCATATGTATGGCTCGGTCTTCTAATAAATCTTGTTATAAAAACTAAACTCAACTTAAAATTGCAATTCCGATGGATAGGTAACAGACCTCCAAGTGAACTGAAAGAGAATGAAGAAGAGAACATTATAGTATAAACCTTGCATATTTTTTGATGCTTACATCCAAATTAATTAAAAGGGGCCTACATCCTGTTTTTTCTAATAAAAGCATGATCATACTGTAGGATAAGGATAGAGGTAAGCACTATGATGCTTAAAGCATTGAACGGCATATGTACAATTAGTTTTTTTATAAACAAACATACTTACTGGTTGATCTAAAGATCACTGGTAAGTTAAAATAATGGGACGGCACCACCCTGTTCCTTGTTAAGTTAAACTAACACTATCAGATTTGAGGTATGACACTTGCGAACCACACTCGGAATTTTTGTGTGTGTGAATTACTCGAAGCTAGCCTGAAAACTATGCGAAAATTATTTCGTATATCTTATAGGGCTGAAATTGCACTTATCATATCTGCAGCAATGCCATGGCTTAGCTTATAGGATGCCATGACGGGGTGAAGGGGAAAATGCATATGGCCGATATTATTGGGAATTTTATCAAACACATAAAAGGTCCGGTAGTAAAATACAGAGAGAGGGAGTCAAGCTATAACACAGATCATAGATTGATAATTCTTAAATCTTGTCATAGGGTGGTGGAGACTGGACATGGGAGGTAGCGTTGACGGATGAAGAAGACATGTGCCGGCCGCTGGGCCAAGCTATCTCTTCTCCCAGTGGATTCAGTCTTGTCATCACTTTGTCAGGCCGAGAAGCCGTCCACCACGGGGAGTGACCTCTCCGGAGAGTGGTGGCGCGACAACCCGCAGGGGTGGATGAGGGAGCGGCCGACTCGGCCAGGAGCGGAATGCTCCGACGGAGCAGCGGCACGACATACAACTGCAGCGTGACGGAGGGGGCCGCCTCGGTCGGGAGGCGGCATATGCGGCACTGCTCCGCCTCCTCCTCCTCTTCTTAGTCGCGCGGAGCCATCCGCCGCGGGGAGGTCCTTCTCGTCGGAGGCGCCAGCCATGGCTTCCCGCCATGAAGCTTTGTCGTCAGCTATAAGCATCTCTATCGTCAGGCTCTGTAGCTGTATACAGAAGTCCATCGAGTTCATCACGATGGAGTGGCCCTGTGGTCTGAGTACTTGACGGCAGCGTAGACGCGTAGGCGAGAAAGAAGGGGATCGAATCGTGGGTTGTTCATGATTTGCTAGCCCGGGGAAATTCGGGACGAAGATCGGCTCACCTGCGGGCGCCGGGAACGGGCGTCTGGTGGACTTCCGGGCTTCGCGAGGTAGACTCCCCGGCGGCGTCACCGACATGTACCTCGTCCCGCACCGCCGCCCTAGACCGGTCCTTCACCGCCGGAGCAACCGCTTCCTCCTACCTCCAAGCACCGTCTGGCACCTCTCTCTCTCCCTTCTCTTGGACATCACATCTGCCGCCGGTTAAAATCCTTCAAGAGAGCAGCGTCCCTGGATCGATTCCTTGTGCACAGGCCCTTCTCACCGTTGTCCGAATCGATTCCAAACCAAGGCAAGCTGGATTCCGGCCAAGAACGGCCGCACGCTGCCGCCCTGCCACTTGACACGACGGTGGCTGATCTCCTCGCCTAGACACCTCCATCGCCATGCCGCCGCCCTGGAGTATCTCCGCAGACGCGTCAGCGACATGCCACGGCCCTGCCCCGTCCGAGGCCCGATGGCTTCCAATCGAGGCGGTTTCCTCCGCCTAGCCGCCTGTTCGTCCGGCGGGAGCGGAGGCACGGGATGGGGAATTTTCTGTCCGTGCGAACCGTTAATTTGACTCAGCGGTGGCAGTTCCGGTAATTATGTGTGCAAGGGTAAAATTAGAAATTTAAAAAACGTACCAATCTATCACCTCTAACGATATATTAGTAGTAGAGATAAATCATTGTTAATGTCCTAAGTTGTCGATCAACAAAATAAATAAGGGCCTTATATTTCATGACAGAGGGTGTACTATTTTGTGTCAACAGTTTGAGACAGACAGCTATCCAAAATAAACATCTAGTATCAGATCTGTCCACCGCGGCGAGATTAAAAAACGCTAGGCATGGAGCGCGTGGGGAATCGGCAGTCCCCAACAGGCCAACACAACAGGAGTGGCTTTTGGTCTTTCTCCCTTCCCTTATCCTCTCCAGCTACAGAAGAGAGAGGCGAAAGGGAGAGGTCCTCGTTTCCCCGTTCCGTCGCCGGCCAGGTCAGGGGCTCCTCCCCTCTTCGTCTGTCGCCTCGGCGACGGGAGAGGGCGGGAGCCCCGGATCTGCGAGTCCGGTGTGTAGATAGTAGGGTTCTAGGTCCTTCTGGCGCGGGCGTGGAGGAGGTCGCCGCGCCGGTGAAGAATAATGGTTCTGGTAGCTCTTCCTCTTCCCGGCGTGGCCTCGGTTGGCGTCGGAGAGTTGCTGGAGGTGGGTGCTCTCGGATCCGTCGATCCGGTGAGTTTTGGGGCTCTTGGCTTGGTCGTCGAGGCGAGGACGGCGACCGGCTTCTGGAGTTTTTGTCCTCTGGTCCTTTCTTCGTCGCGGGCGGGTGTGCTCTGGCCTGTCCGTGGAGGATCTGGAGGTGGTGGTGGTGGTGGTGGTGCGGCTTGTTCCCGGCGGTGGTCGTCGGTGGTCGTCTTCACCTGAAGAGGAGCGTGCGGGGGTCGTGGTACTTCTTTCCCCTGGCCGGCCGTGGCGGCGAGGAGGGGAAACGGCGCTGGCCCTGTGCTCCACGCGCGGGCGTGTGTGGAGCTTTCTTGCAGCTGTTCTGGTTGGGTTTCTTGCAGGTCTGCGTGCTGGTTTTCGCCGGAGTGCGCGGCCTGACCGCCGGATTGATTCGGGGCGTCGCCCCCGCCGATATGGCTTGCTTCGTCTTCAGATCCCGCCGTCCGCGACGGGTGGATACTGCGGCGACATCAACGAGGATCTCTCCTCTAAAGTTTCATTCCGGCGACTTAGCTGCTGTTCCCCTCGTCGTTGTTTGCTCTGGTGGAGCGTCGGCGACGACGATGGTGTGTGCGGTGGCGGATTCGGCATCACAGAGAAGGTCCCAGGGGCTTGTTTGTATTTTCCTTGTTTGCAGGGTCCTTTCTGTAAGTTGTAGAACAGCTGGGCTGTTTCTGGATATTCCTTGTAATTCTGTGTTTCCTGAGTAATATATCCAGAAATTGTATCAAAAAAAAAAAAACACAACAGGAGTGGGAAACAACCGTACGCCGCTCAAGTCGCCCAGAAACGGACATTTCTCCGTGCCCGTCCCGTCGCCTGAGCTGGAGTTTTCGACCACCGCCACAGCTGAGAGCTGACAACACACACTCGTCGGAATTCACACATTTCGGCGGTCGCGAGATGGGGCCTTGTCCGGCGCCACCGCCCACCCAGCACCCATCCGCCCCTCGCTCGCCTCACCTTGGCTCGTCGTTGTCCCCCACGATGCGCATCAGTCATCACAGTCACCCCGCGGTCAGCGTCGTGGCTGGCTGCTGTGCACATCGGCCGCGCACCGGAGGTAAAAGTTCGGCGCACAGTGTCGCGTCAAAGTAAGACCATAGGCTCAAGATGAGCCCGGCTTTAAATTAATGAAGCCACAGTAACCACATAGTTCTTACATGCCGAGAGCCGGCAACACACGAGCACGCAGGCTCGGAAATAAAAGCGCAACATGGCGCAAGGGTAGCACATGGAGTAACACACAGCTACTACACCTAGTAGAGAGCCCAGCCCCACAAGACTAAAACGAGCTCACCAAGGAAACCAAAGAGAGGGATACAAGCAGGGATGACGGGGTGTCAGGTTGCCGGGGCCTCCCGCACCTGTGTGTAGAGCTGACGGATCCTGCTAATCGTCAGCTCCACCGTCTCGCGGTCCTGTCTCCTAGCCACTGGCTTCCACACCTGTAGATACATAGAAAGTTTATAGAGGCCGTCAGCGGGTTGACCAGGGAAGATCCCCTCAATGGTGAATTTGTTCCTAGTCGTCCATAGCGACCAGACTAGCGCTGCGCAACACGTCCACAAAACACGTTTCGCTTGTCCCGTGTGTCTACACAACTCTCGGTAAACATCCGGGAAGCAGGTGGGGTTCCAGTTGCACTGAAACAACTCCCGCACTGCGCTCCACATGAACTTGGCGAGAGGACATGCGAAGAAAATGTGGTTGGTGTCCTCAAACTCCCCACATAAGGCACAACTGCCTGAGGAAGGGCCGTTTCGGCGGTGAATGTTGTCATTTGACGGCAATCTCTTCCTTATAAGCTGCCATAGGAACACTCTGATTTTACGGGGAACCGCAATCCTCCATATCTCGCAGAAGTGTCTACGGGGGGTTCCCTCGCACAGCTTGCGGTATAAGGACCTGACCGAGAACCTCCCCGAAGGTTCCAGGGCCCAAATTATACGGTCGGGAGCCGGGGTTAGTCGCGTACCCTCAATTGTTCTCAACAGATTAATCCATTGGTTTTGTTCGACAGGGCCAAACGCGCGCCTACAGGGAATGTCCCAACCATCTGGCTGAAGGGCGTCGGCAATAGTGATCTCCGGCTCCGCAGTAATGGTAAAAATCTCCGGGAAGCTCTCCGAAAGAGGGCCCGGGCCTATCCACCAGTCTAACCATAACCTGGTGGCAAGTCCATTACCAATCTCGTGTTTCGCCCCCAAGGGGAACACATCCTTCACCTTTTGGATGGATTTCCAAAATTGTGAGCCATAGGTGCCATAGGCGTCAAAGTCCGGCTTGTCTTCTTGCCTCCTCCTCTCGCCATGGCCACGCGGGCCTACAGCGGTACAGCCTACCACCTCCAGATAAGAAAAACGCCATCGCTCAATTCCAATTTCTTATTCCAACTTGCCCGGTCTTGTCATTCAGGCACGGACACACGTTGGCATCAGCAATAAATAACGCCAGCGGAGAAGATCTCTGCTGATTCCGCATCCCGATCCCGGCTCTCCTCCAAGGGTCGTCGCCACTTCCGTTTCCCTCAGTCCAGAGCTCTTCGCTGGCCCCAAGAAGCGGAGGACAGCTTCTCGTTCCCGTCCCAAACCCGTTCTTTTGGCCGAGTTCAGCTCCTCGCATTACCAGATTCTTGGGGGCTGCTGCTCGGCCTTGTGCGGCAATGGCGGAGATGAGGGCCCGGGTGCGGGGGTTCCTGCGGAATCGGTGGCTTGTGTTCGTGGCGGCGATGTGGATGCAGTCGGTCGCCGGGGTGGGCTACCTGTTCGGCAGCCTCTCGCCGGTCATCAAGTCCTCGCTGGGGTACAACCAGCGCCAGATTGCCAGCCTCGGCGTCGCCAAGGACCTCGGCGACAGCGTCGGCTTCCTCGCCGGCACGCTCTGTGCCGTGCTCCCGCTCTGGGCCGCGCTCCTCATCGGCGCCGCGCAGAACCTCGTCGGCTACGGCTGGGTCTGGCTCGCCGTCACCCGCCGCGTCGCCGTGCCACCGCTCTGGGCCGTAAGATCCGTTACCTCCTTCCCCTCCAATCATTAGTCCTTCCGTTTCAGATGCTTCCGCATCGGCCTGTCCTGTTCTTGCAGCCTCATGTGCTGCTGCGGATTGTGCTAGCTGATTATTCTAACGCTTAGAAAATTCTCCGTGACTATTGCGCTAATTGAAGCGTGCACGATGCTTATTGTGATGGAAAAAATTCATGAACTTATGTGTAGTGGTTGTTGAGGTTTCAGTTTCATATCCATGATGTGATGCGTGATGCTACACTCGAATTCTACCGTGCTTTGTAGAATTAATTGTACGGTTGAAGCTTCAAAGATTGGGACTGGAAACTAATCATGCCCCGCAGAAGTGTTATTTCTTCGGTTGAACACGCGAGACTAGTTTCTGATCATTCGAAAGCAAACATGGGTCAATCACACATTCTAACTGCATGCCTGTCTCCAATGATGGAGAGTCACTATTCGACTTTTCTTCAAAGAAAGCGGCTAATTCCCTGTTTTGGAATACCGCTACTGTTGGAGTTTAGTGCTATCTGTTCATCAAAAATAGTGGAAGCTATGTTCAGAAATCATTTCCAGATTTTTACTGGCTTAAACAGGTTGACTTCTTTCTGCTGTATTGTAGCTGGTTGATTGTAATGTGTACTGAGAGTATTCTAACACACAGCATGTCGAATATGCTTCCTAGTCATCACTGTGTGTATTCTTAGGAAGTGTTAGTGGTCGCTTTCTTGCTTCCCATGTGCATTTAGTTAACCTTCATTATCTAATATCTAGGAGAACATTACAAATGACATGTGTTTCGACGTGTATTCGAAGAAACAAATTCTGAAAAACACTTGGGTTCGTATAGTTCATGTCAATTAACAATGTTCAACCTAGAAACTTCACAATGTGTTATTATCCATATGTCTAATACCGCTGCAATAGAATCACCTAAAATTATTGTTTAATAACATTCCTATTGAGTTTCAGTATGATCTAACCGGGCCTTTGTTTACATTTATTTCTTTAATTAAGTTTTGTTGGCCCTTGTGCTAAAAGTCCCCTGTCTCATTTCAGATGTGTATTCTCATCTTTGTCGGAAATAATGGTGAGACGTACTTCAATACTGCTGCACTCGTCTCATGTGTTCAGAACTTCCCCAAGAACCGTGGACCAATTGTTGGTATCCTCAAGGGATTTGCTGGTTTGAGTGGTGCAATCATAACACAGATTTATTCAATAATGCACACGCCTGATGATGCTGCACTTATATTTATGGTTGCTGTTGGCCCAGCAATGGTAGTTATTGCTTTAATGTTCATTGTTAGACCAGTTGGAGGCCACAACAGGTACGGCCCTCTGATGGTACAAGTTTCACGTTTGTATACAGTGTTTGCTTAGTCTTGGCCGCTTATCTGATGGGTGTGATGCTGCTTGAAGACCTTGTTGGCTTGAGCGAAACATTGACAGTCGTGTGTACCGTCGTTCTAATTGTCCTCTTGCTAGTTCCAATAGTCATCCCTGTGATTCTCAGCTTCTTTTCAAATGACGACGAGAGTGTCTATGCACCACTGTTACCATCACCTCGAAGAGAAGAAGCAAGTGGTTCATTACTGTCTGAAGATCAAAATGAAGTTATACTCAGTGAGGTGGAGGATGTAAAACCAAAAGAAGTTGATCTACTGCCAGCCTCAGAGAGGCAAAAGAGGATTGCTGAATTGCAGACTAGGCTATTCCAGGCAGCTGCTGTTGGGGCTGTCAGGGTTAAAAGGAGGAGAGGTCCACGGCGAGGAGAGGATTTCACATTGCTGCAAGCGATGATCAAGGCAGATTTTTGGCTTCTATTTTTCTCCCTTCTCTTGGGGTCAGGTTCAGGTCTTACTGTGATTGATAATCTTGGGCAAATGAGTCAGTCATTGGGTTACGAGGAATCCCACATTTTTGTGTCAATGATTAGCATTTGGAACTTCCTTGGACGTGTTGCTGGGGGCTACTTTTCAGAGATTATTGTCAAGTAAGAATCATGTGGCACCTCTTTGCTGACATTTGCGTCTACTTAGATGAGTAGTATTTTGTTTGGTTCATATGGAAGAGCATTCTCCAACAGGAAGTTGCATAACAGACTACGCTGATTCAGTGCTGACGCTGACTAAGCTCACAACCCTAAGGAAACTTTTACCCACTTTACTATTTATTCATTGAATATATTTTGTATGATAAAGCAGTTTTAGTGGTATCGTCACAATTTATTCCATCCGCCTCGGAGATTCAAAGCAGAGAAAAATGTCATCAAAATGGATACCAAACTGATACAAATATTAGATTAGCGAGCTAACAAACTGTAGGCAGCTAGTAGGCAACATCTGGATTATCATTTTAGTCAATCATGACCAATATTCTTCTGATCAATTAATACATGTGATGACTGGGTTGCTCAAAACACAGGTTATCTTCCCCACTGTTGTCTCATTTATCTGTTTCACCCTTTTTATCAGGGATTATGCTTATCCAAGGGCAATTGCCTTAGCGACAGCTCAAGTATTCATGGCAATTGGACACTTCACATTCGCAATGGCTTGGCCCGGCACAATGTACTTTGGCACACTGCTTATCGGGCTCGGGTATGGTGCCCACTGGGCGATCGTGCCAGCCGCTGCGTCCGAATTGTTTGGCGTGAAGAATTTTGGAGCATTGTACAACTTTCTTACTGTCGCAAACCCCGCAGGCTCCCTGGTTTTCTCGGGCATTATTGCTAGCGGCATCTACGACTATGAAGCCAAGAAGCAAGCTCACCAGAACAACTCAACATTACTGGTAATACCCAGCAGATTGCTGGGAATGGTCTCCGACGTCGCTCCTGCGCTGAAGTGCGAGGGGGCCATCTGTTTTTTTGTCTCGTCTCTGATCATGTCGGGGTTCTGCATCATCGCTGTTATCCTGAGCTTGATTCTGGTCCACCGGACGAAGATCGTGTACACGAATCTGTATGGTACCACCCGGACATGAAGGTTGGTCGTTGAGGAGCAGATCAGAGCTACGGATATCAGAGCAGAAGGGTGAAGTGTTTGTTGCGTCGTCCTTCTGTTTATGAGCTACACAAAATTTTATTATGCCACAACCACGTCTTCTAGTGGCTACAGATGGAAAGTTCAGTATGACAGTATCATGAAGCATCAAAGTGTGTGGTGTTTTTGTGTGTTTTGTCTGAACTTCTACGGCGCTCTTTTTTTTTTTGGAAATGAACGTTTTCATTGTATTCTTTTCGGGGGAGAAATGAACTTCAGTGTTGAGCTGGAAGTTTGCATATACATGATGAAACACAGAAGAACAGACCACATGGCTGTTGAAAACTTGCAATGCATAAATTATCTGAGCTCTGCAAATTGGAAAGCCCAACCTTGTACCTGAACACCTGGTGTCATAAGTGGCTAGGTCCGAGAGAAACCGCGTAATAGCCGTGTATTCGTTTTGTTTTTTTGTGAAACTGGCTGGAGCACCAGCACCGTTTTTTATTTGGAAGAACGACAGGTCTGCTTCCGAGTATATATTTCATCAGCTTATGAATTGGTGAACACCCTCCAGCTCCAAGAGTAGCGCTCCTTCGTATAGTGGTGTCCTTTTTCTTCCTACTAGTATTTTATTTGCAACGGATGCCGTAGACTAAAAGTGATGCAATACAGAAAAAAAAACATAGTAGAGTGGAAACTAGGAGTGGAGTTTTGGGGCTCCCGAGTTCCAGTGATCTCGCCTTTTAAAAAAATCAAAACATATATTTAAAAGTTTCAGAAAATCTGGAAAAAATCATGCATATTCTCAATGACATATTCTACAAGCGTACAAAATCTCAATGCAAAATAGTTTATGGTTTGAGTTCCACAAAAATGACAAATATACATATCTGAGTATAGTGAACAATATGTAGTTTCAAATTTCCAATTTTTGTCTAGATCAAAACATATTGTATTTGCATTAAGATTTTGCACGTTTGTAGGATATATCATTGAGAAAATGCATGCTTTTTAAAAAACTTTTAAATATATCTTTAGATTTTTTAAATGGCGAGAACTGTGGAGCTCGGGAAGCAAAATTGTCTTTCCAGGAAACTAGTGTAAAGATGCAGTAGAACGCCACGCTATGTGCTTCCGGTATCTCTCCAGTGGTATCCGGATGGCGAGAAAGAAGTAATCAGCCAATACAGACACTGCTCATCTTAGCCGAAAGAAAAATGGGAAATACTTCCGTGAAACAGAAAAACCGTACATGCTAAAATGTAAGCATAAGACCTATGGACATGTCAAACATAAAAATCATTTGAGTTGTTGTAGCGGTGCTACGTACAAAGCCAATTGCCTCCTGATGGTTTCAATTTTAAATTTAAATCACTATGCTTCCTGATGTTTTCAATTTTAAATATATAAATCACTATGTGTGTTATCACCTACTCACTCTGTATCAAATTACCTTGCCTTATAGGTTTAGTCAAAGTCAATTTGTGTAACATTTGGTCAAGTATATGAAAAATATTAATATACACAATATCAAATCAATATTATTGAAATCATCATGAAATATACCTCATATTATTTGCACTTGGTATTGTGGATGTTGATTTTTCGTACATACTTGATATACATTATAGGATTTGGCTATGACTAAATCACAAGGTAATTTTGAGACTAAAGAAGTATATGCCTTGTCTGCAGATTGTAAATATTTATATTTATAATCAAACATGGTCAGGGGCGGAGACAGGGGGTGCTAGCAGGGGTCAGCCCCCCCTAACTATACGGTCTACTTATTAGTATTAGTCATTCCACAATCGACGCTAAAATCAACGCATTTGTACTCAAGGCCCATCGTAGCTAGAAATTCACGCGCATCTGTACGCACAGAAGCCCACAAAGGAGCCCAGTTTAGCTAGATATTCCCTAATCGTGTCGTGTTTTTCCTAGACTTGCGTTCTGTGACGCTAGCTGCAGTGCGTATCTAATCGTCTCCCAAAAACAAATCTAATGTCCTCCTTACCCTAAAACAATATATCCTATCTATCTCCTCCAGTCCATATGCCATGGAGGCGGCCGCCCGGTCGCTGCTCACAAACTACACCAAACAACAACCGATAACAGAACAAGACACGAGTCTAGCAATGGTTCTCCTGGAAGCTATGTTGGAGACTTGGATTGTTGCTCATGCGGACAGGCCACTGCTGCGGTGCCGCACCATCGTCGACCTCCCCGGTCATAACTGATCAAGAACTTAAATCTGGAGGTACGATTGCATCAGTATGCCACATCCTACTATATATAAAAGTTCATCAGAACCTCTCCCCCTCCGCACGTCCACGTCGCCTTTTTTCGCGCAGCCGTCCGATCGCGCCATTGAACGGTTCAGATACGCTTTAAAAATCACGCTGCTACAGTATTACTGTAGCAGTTGGATTTCTTCCAATCACACAGCGACACGTCGTGGCGCACGATTTTTGGCGCACAGAACCTTACAAAAAAGAACCCCAAACTTCCGCAAAGCAACCCGCAGTACAACTTATTACACTGCGAGGGACCTATTTGTAATTACACAAGAAGATATGGACTTTAATGCAAAACCTTCCGCAGAAATTCCCCTCCTCCTTCTCTCTCGCGAACGGCGCCGCCGACGTGCCGCCGCGGCGCATCTCGCCTTCCCGGACGAATCGAAGGCCACGGCGAGCTCCGCCGTCGCTTTCTCCTCCTCCTCGCCGAAATACACGTGCCGGGACGTCCGATGCGCGCCGGAATCGCCGCGGTCGTGCTCCGCGTCCTCCGCCGCCGTTTTGGCCGCCGCCGCCGGCTCCGGCGACCAAATGGTCGACCGCGCCGCCCGTTCGGCTCGCCCCGACGACGCCCGCAAGCAGATCCGCGCGGTGACGGCCTCGCGCGCGTGCACCGTGCGCGACCGCGAGCTCGGCAGTGCCGCCGTGCGCTGCGCCTCCGCCGCCCGCTGACGTCACTTCCCGGCGTCAGCGCGGCCCCACCTGTCAGCCGCTCTTTCACGTAAAAAAATGACAGAAATTGTAAAATTCGAAACTTGCAAACCGTAATTCAAAAAAATGCAAAAAAATACCAAATTTTCAGAAAATTACAAACTTTACAACTAACACATTTACATGCATGCAAAATTTCAAATTAATATCTTCCAAATCACAATTTAAAACATATGCAAATTGTAAAATTCATAACTTTCAATTTCAAACCATAATTATAAAAAAAAATCAAAAAATTAAAATCTTTACATTTAACACATTTCCATGCATCATTAAACAACTATAATTATTGCTTAATTAAAACAACTACAATATCAAATATTAAAAATGTAGAAATGACATTCCACCTCCATTTAGCTCCATTTTTCTATTTCTTTTTTCTTATTTGCTTTCCTTTTGTTTTACAGTAAAACAACATTGGAAATACTTTCTATTTCTTTTCTTTTCTTATTTGCTTTCCTTTTGTTTTACAATAAAACAACATTGGAAATAATAATCAAAGAGAAGAAAAATGCTTTCCCAATTTTAGTTTGTTCAACTAAAATTGTAAAAAACATTGAAATTCAACCTTCATATTTCCCCCCCTTTTTTTCATTTGCAATAAAACAACATTGCAATAATGATAAAAAAGAAGAAAAAATTTCTTTTTTTTCATTTGCAATAAAACAACATTGCAATAGTGATAAAAAAGAAGAAAAAATAAATGCAGAGCATTTTATTTTGCAGAATAATTGTAATTCCCTTTTTTTCAATTTAAATCTACGGTAATAGATTTGTAAATAACACTGAAAATTTTGTTCAACCAGCAAAACGATTAATCTGTCTTCATAAAAACTCTACAAGTTCTAACCACCATATTTGCATATCGATGTTTCTAAATTTAAATTTCACCAAACAGGAGCATGGCACATACATTTGAATAATTCAAAAAAAGTGCCTTTCAAATCTACCCACTTTACAAATGCAAAACAAATTCAAATCTGAATAACTCCCTAATTTGATTAAATTTTGAAAACTTCACAATTTTTACCCTAAACTTTCTTCGCGATTCAAAAAATTTCAAATCTTCACACCTATTAAATATCAACATTTCCAAATTAAGATTTAACGAAAAATGCGCGGCTTAGGCCGCGCTAATATACCTAGTATATACTAGTACTCCCTCCGTCCAAAAATAAGTGTCTCAAGTTTGACAAAAAAATGGATGTATCTATACATAAAATATGTCTTACCTCTACTTTTAAGCAAACTTGAGATACTTATTTTTGGACGGAGGGAGTATTTGTTAACGTCTGTGCACAACATAACTATCAAATCCTGTAGGACTGCTAGCCTAGTCAATTAGATACGATTTGCCGTGTTCAAGCCTGGTAGATGTGTTAGTGGAAAATCCAACAGTTTAGCTATAGTATGTATATAAAAATCATAATTTTAGACCTAACTTTGAAAACATGAGGCGTAGTTAGACTCGTTAAGGCTCTAAATTTGTGATTTGTCCGCCATAGTATCGGCAAGGTTAATAATGAAGGTATTTGGATGAAAAAGAAAACTTCAATAACTCGCTCGTACACCAAATGTTTTTGGCTCCGCCGATGCCTCGCCCCCATATACCTAAATCCTGGCTCCACCGTCTATATTAGCTTAGTTTTTTTGGGCAGATTCCAAGTTCCCTGTACAGTAAACCAAGAAACGGTTTCTTGTTTTGGCGGAGAATTGCACGTACGACCAAGGTTTGATGCCAATGTTGCACAAAACACAGAAACAAAATACTTGTTGCAGCAAACCCCATGTCTTTGTCTAATCAGTTGCAACCAGCCCAAATAACTGATTTAGAGACTTAACACGTATCTGACATGTGGGTCTGGATTTTTATACCATATATCAAACATTATACGACAAATTTTATACTGTATACCAAAAATTATATGAAAAATTATAAAATGGGCAGCATAACTCTAGAAATGATTTGTCCAAAACAAAAATAAAGAGTAGAACTACAAAGTTAAAGAAAGGCCATCTCTTAAATACTGGACAGCATAATAACGAGCATAATAACGGTAGAAAAATATATATTAAAAAATGCTTCCTGCATTGACTGCCGATGAAAAATATATATTAAAAAATCGTATAATTTTGATATACGGTATATACAATCCAAGCTCACCGGTGCCATAAACGTGGGTCCCCCAGGTCGCTAGGTCTTCCGCGTCTCCCAGGCGGCGGCGGCGGAAAAGCTTTTTCCTGCTCCAATCTCCGGCGATTGTGTTGGGCCCTCTCCTTCCGCTTGCTGCTCCGGCGGCAGGAGGGAGGGGGACCCCATTTTTTGCATGGTACTTAGGGTTAGGAGTTCTCTGGCATGGCGCGTCGTTGGGATGGTGGGAGCGGCGCCCGGGCAAATAAATCTGCCTCAACTCTTTTCCCACACCGGCGTTGTTCTTAATGGCGGCGTCTCGGAGTTGCTGGCACTGTGTGCTTGCCGATCTTTCAGATTGGTGGCTTTAGAGTTCATGGATGGTGTCGGCGAGGCGGCGGCGACGACTCCATCAGATGGTTTTTTCCTCCTGCTCTGTCCCCGTTGCTGCGGCGTTGTCTCCGGCGCCAAGGTGGAGCAGAATCGTATTACCATGCAAAAAAAAACAGATTAGACGAAAACATGGGGTTTGCTGGAACAAGTGTTTTGATTCTGTGTTTTGTGCAACAATGACACCAAACCTTGGTGTTATGTGCAATTTCCTCCTTGTTTTGGAAAACGTAATTACAACCTTAAGTCGGTTCACGGCATCACCCCTCAAAGCCGTTCGAGCCGTCATGAATCTGTGACGGAGCGGGCCTTCGAAATCGAATCGAATCGAATCCCCACATCGTTTTTCTTCCCCTCTCTCACCGCGCCAGCCGCCGCCGACGCCGGTCACGCGCGCGCGATGGAGTCGCCATGCTGGTCGTGCGGCGAGGGCCCCGTTGTTCCGGACCCGGACACGGGCGCGCTCGTCTGCAACTCCTGTGGCCTCGTCCACGGCGCCGGCGCCGCAGAGTTCATCCACGCCGCCGAATTCACCGAGTGGGGGGAGATCGACAGAAGCGCCTCCTCCGCCGTCCACCACAGCTCCAACTCCCCCTACCTCGACCACAAAATCTACGCCGCCTCCACCGTCATCACCTCCACGGCCGCCCAATTCAGGCTCTCGCCCAGACTCGTCGACGAGGTCCTCGCCATGGCGAACAAGGCCACCGAAGGGAAACTCGCCACCCAGGGCTCCGCCTTCCTCCCCGCGCTCGCTGCCGCCTGCGCCTTCCTCGTCGCGCGATCCCACCGCCTTCCGATCTCCCTCGCCGAGGCCGCCGAGGCCGCGGCCTGCAGCACGTTCGCGCTCGCCGACCTCGTGTCCCGCATCGCCTCCTGCCTCTCCCTCCCTCCCCTCCCGTCCTTCGACTACTCCGCCGCCCTCGACCGCAGCATGCAGTGCTTGGAGTCGCTCTCCGAAGCTGCGGGTGACAAGACGGGGGATATCCTCTCGCAGGCCCGATTTCTCCTCCGCTGCGCCTCCAAGTGGTCGCTCACCACCGGTCGGCACCCGCTCCCACTCGTCGCCGGTGTGATTGCCTTTGCCGCAGAGCTCAACGGGGTCACCTCTATGTCTGTGGAACAAATTGCCCAGCAGATCTCGGCGGTGCCCCGCACCAGCCGTCTCCGATACAAGGAGCTCGTTGCTGCGCTGGTGCGTGTCGCCCAGAAGTTGCTTCCGTGGGGCGGTGACGTCAATGCCAGGAACCTGCTCATCAACGCCCCCATGCTTCTCCGACTCATGGAGATGCGGTCACAGTCTGACCAGTCGGAACTGTTTCTAGAGAGCTTTGATCCAGATATTGCCGGCATTGTGCAGGTGTACTCATCAGTTGACGAGGACGAGTCCAAGTACCTCCAGAGTGTTCCCCTGGATACTCACGATTTGGGTTTCAAGAATTCTGGGCAAGAGGGAAAAGAATCAGAGGATTTGAAGATCTCAGAGGGGTGCATGTCAGATACTTACCAGAATGTCTTGAAGAGGATCGCTCAGCTAAAGGAACTTGGGAAGGCTGGTAAAGTTGCTAGCAGGAGGAAGCGGTGGAAGAGAGGGCTGGAGCTGGAACCGTGGATGGATTTGCTGGGTAATGACTGGACCAAGAACATGCCCCTTGAGGAGGTAGCAGATATTGACATTGGCTATGATGCACCTCCTCCATCGTTTACTGCTGGAATGGAGTCGCAGAAGCGGAGGAGAGCACGGATTGAAGCTGCTAAGTGTCGCATCGATGAAATTAGGAAGGCTCCTGCTGCTCGTTTTGCAAATGCAGTTGATTCACCGTCTGCTCTTGGAAATGAACATCTCTGTCCACCACAAAAAAATATGAGGAAAAAGCAAGGGCGAAAGAGACGAGATGGCAGTGATCATCTGGCAGAGATTTCAAATTCTCCCGATTGTGGGAAAAAGAGACGAAAAAAAGACCCATGTAATGGTATTGACTGGGAAGATTGTGTTATCGAGCTCCTGTTATTACATGGTGCAAATGAAGCAGAGATAGAACAAGGCCAGTACAAAAGATTGATGGAGTTGCATGTCTTCAATGCAGCAAGTGGAGACTGATGAAAACTTGGCGATGCAGTGTCTTCAGTCTTTAGTATTTGATTAAGGTTCCCGAACATGGGTTGTCATTATTCTAAAGCGTGCATATTGTGATAGACAAATTTAGTTCAGTTTGCATTTTTGTGAAGTTCAGTCAAGCTGGCCATGTAGGCTTCTGGTAAAAACAGAGAGAGAAATACCGCATAGGACTGATACAATCCCCAGCGATTTTGATTGCATACTTGACTGGGGATGTGTCCCTTTGTGTAAATTGCTATACGGTTTATGAAGATATACTTGGTTGGACTCAACATTGCTGTACAGCTTATGAATGACATAGTTAGACTCGTCATCAATCTTCTTTTTCTTACTACTGTACTATAAATGCATCATAGCCGAATTCCCAAAGTGAAAATGTGGCCTGATAGATTTTACTTTTCTTAAGAAATATGTGTTCCGTGCCACGTGGTTTGAAATCGGTTTAGGATATACCTTTTTGTGCTTCTAACTTCAGTTTCATACATGACCGAGCTACATGTGAGTTAATTACTATGCAGTTCTTGTACGCTGCGTCTTGTTGAAGGGCTGATGGTGGAGCTATGTTAGCACTTGGCCGTTAGCTGACCATGTGCAGTTCATCTTAGTACAAAGTACTCAGAAATGATCGCTTTGGTAGTTTTCAAGTCTTTCTTACATGCATGTTGATGTAGTCATCCTTTGTGTACTTCTTAAACTGGTTGAGCTGTTATGCTGCACATGTTGCTGTTGGCAGTGAATCCATATGATGTGTGGTAAAAAGTTATGCCATCGATCCTGGTATGTTGATTACTGTTTTGCCACCTGGCAGAATGAACTCATCAGATATAGGAAAACGTTTAAAAAGAGAAGGTGATGGGAAGAAATTCTTTCAGGTGAAAGAGAAAGAAAGACAATCCAATGAGAAGGAATGGAACTGTTGCTGGCAATCTTTGCTCTGGGAGAGACGTCGACGTGCCTTCAGAGAAGATCAGAGTTATGAGAAATTGACGATGCTCTCTTGTTTTCGCAGGCTCTCCTGTCTTCAGAAATCAGTTCCAGTTGCCACCTCCAGTTTTAACTTGCATATTTTATTTCTGGTGATCCTCTTCAGGTTATCATAGGCATGGAGCAGCGCCTCTTCAGGCAGTGACTTTTCAGGTCATTTGCTGAGACTTAACTTCTCCAAAGTCAGCGGTTAGTTTAACATTTTCATTGTTTTGCATGCGCATATGTTTTTCTTTATGAATACGATCATATCATATATTCTTCTTACCTGTTGGGGACAATATTGAAGTTCTTAAAATCACCTAATAGACCAGTCGGTGCCGTGTTCTTTTACTCATCTTATTTAGGTCCCTATATTACAGATGATCACCATAAAACAGCGGTTTTGCTAATAAACTATCGACTGATTTTAATTGGGCAACAGTTGATTCTTTGTCCGTCCGTTTGGGCATGGGATTTCTGCTATCGTCCTTTTTTTTGTTTTGCTGTAGTACTATAGGATTTTTTTTTTACAAATGTCAATCTAAGCAAGATGGTATGTTGAAACCCCTCACCCAGGATTATTTTGTACATGATACCAAATGTAATTGTTAGGCAGAGCGTTCTGTAAATTATCTCTTCTGTTTTACTCGTACTACAAAACTAGAATGTGGTTCTTATGTCAATGTATATGTAATTTTCTAGGAACACCATCAAGCAAGTAACTATGTTGTAGTTAAGTTTGTCGCTTTTTTTACAAACAACTAGAATGAGATTTACATTGTCCCCATGTATGTAATTCTAGGCAAAGCTTTATGTAAATTATCATTTTCTTGTATTTTTACCAAAATAGTTTTGAGTTTTTACATGACTCTACATATGTAATGCCTAAGTTGGTATTTTTGTTTCGGGTTTTACAGACAAGGAGGATGAATTTTTACATGCTACTATACATGTAATTCTAAGTCAAGCATTTAGTAAATTTGCCTAACTGTAAATGTATGTATATAAATATACATGCTATTACCAAAATAGGATGTATTTTGTAGATACTATTATACATGCAATCCTAGGTCTGCCATAAATTCAGTTTTTACGTGGACACTACCTTGGTTTTACAAACAAAAAAAGAGTTTTGCATGTTTATATAATATATGTAATTTATAGGCAACGCGTTTTGTGATCTATCATTTTTACATATCACTAACTATGTAAATTTCTAGGCCATCATATATATTTAGTTCTTCGGTTTTCTACAAACAACTAGAACAACTTTTACATGCTTCTATACCAAGCATTATATAAATTTTCCTACTTGTAATATAAGCTAGTAGAAATGTGCTTTTTTGATCCAAGGAGTTGGTACAGGGGACCAAATTGGGGTACAACAGCTGCCACGTATCTGTTGGTACAAAAAATCTGACTACTACCCAATTGAAAATCAGTCGAATGGTAAATAGACGCTCCATAAGACAAACATGAATTTAAACAAACTGGTGTCTGCTGCCATAGCCGACGCATACAAGGGGCTCATGTTGGGGATAATATTGAAGTTCTTAAAATCACCTAATAGACCAATTGGTGGCTGCTCATCTCAGGTCCGTGTATCACAGATGATCGTCTCTTAGTGAAAGAACATGAATTTAAACAAACTGACCTGGAAGGTTTGCTTCTAAACAAAAGAAGAACCACAGGTCAATCGCGTTTCACTTTATTTGTCCTAATTATCAGGCTAAATTTCTTTTTTTGAGAGTTTATCCTCAGTGGCATTACACTTTTTAGGCTGTACAAAAATGCACCCACAAACAATAAGTAAAAATGAGAAGAAAAAACAAAAGGAGAAACCGTATGCAAAAGAATCAAACTCAGTTCTATCAAATCCCCCCTAAAAAGGTACATGTATGTCAAACTCAGAACAGTACATCTGAATTACAGTTGCTGGAGCAGTCATCTAGTGGTTGAAGGCAGTGCAGTCTCTTCTGATCTCTCCACTGTTGCCTGTCTTCACCCCTACTCTCCCCAGCTTGATCATGGATTCTGTGAACGCCTCGAAGAACTTTGTCTGGTTGGCGGAAAATTCCAGCACTGTCTTCTGTGACACGTTGTCCGTGTAGAGCACCTGGTCGGAGGTGAAGAGGCCGAAGCCGTAGACGAGGTTGGTGTAGTACATGTTGTCGAAGGTGACAGGGCTGAAGGGGTCCATGTTGACGGCAATGGTTGGGCCAACGTTGGGCGGGCACGCTTTCATGAGCGCCTGCGTGTAGTTTTTGTTGAACGACGGGTCAGTCTGCACGGTGCTGCTGAAATTGTACAGCCGATTGTGGAAGCGGGAGCAGTGGGCGAATCCAACGGTGTGCGCACCGGAGAGTGCGATCATGTCGCCCTGAGACAGGCCACCTTTTTTAAAGATGGCGGTAAGCTCCTCTACATTCATGTCAGGGCCAGGAAGCTTGCCCTCGACGTCGCTGGCTCTGGAGACAAGGCCATCGCGCCGCCCGAGCTCCACGGTCCAGTAGGGGCCGGACGCCTGCAACCAGATTGGACTCATGGTTTCAGAACTGAAGAAAGGTGAACCCTAAACAACAGTCGGTAGTAGAGGGGAGTCCCGCTGCTTACCAGGTAGACAACGTCTCTGGCAGCGAGGGCAAGGATGTCGGCACAGGAGACCACGCCGGGGCACTCCTTCTCGACCCTGGCCTTGACACGATTGACCGTGTCGTAGCCGTCGCCAGCGAGGGAGTCGTCGTCGGGCGAGTTCTTCTCGGCGTCGTTGTCGTTGTAGGGAGAGGCTATTAGGACTGAAGCGTCACAACCCTGTGATTGGAGATGGGGTTCAAAACAAACAGTTTAGTCAGGGTTAGTGTTGAAATTGCGACGGCATTTAACGGTGAACACGGGGGAAGCAGTTAGAAGTGTGAACTCTGTATCTAGTACAGATACTAGTGACATATACTCCTAGTAACATTAAGTTCCAAAAATAAAATAAAAAACTCCTAGTAAAATAAAGGTTAAAAATAACAGTTTGTATGAAATGCCGATATTCTGCAACCATGTCGTCAGATGGGACAATCTCCATGCAAATTTGTTGGCAGCTACTTCCTCTGTTTCATAATATAAGATGTTTTATACATTACAATACAGACTAAATATGGAGCAAAAATGGGTGAACTAACTATTAAAATATGTCTAGATACGTATGAATCAGGAAAAAAAAAGAAGCTAAAAAGGCTTATATTTAGAAACGGATGGAGTAATAGCTCACGCTCCTGCATACTATGTGTAGTGTCAACCCAAGACTGTGGGGCAAAAGAAAAGGAAAAGAGGGTGAGATGGCAGCTAGTACACATGGTTGCCAGAATGCCACTAAACATCATTACACGCACGACAGTCGACAGAGGCCTTCAATCTTTTTTCACTTCACATCTTTGAACTGTTAACTATACAGCTAACTAAAATATATACGCATATTCGACGATATGAGACAGCTAGCCGAAACAATGTTGAGATAAATTTGAATACAGAAATGCGAAGCACACTTCAGCTCCAGATTATATCTGGAGATTTAGACACTGGCAGTAGTCTTTTCCTCTTGCCACGCGAACGTTGAGCTGGAATTATTATGATCACGAGGGAGAGAGAGATCCGACAATGGTGCAATTTGATAATGAGGATTGCAGATGAAAAGTCGGGGCAGCACATGCATAGGCTGTCACAATCGACGACCACGCGAGGCGATCGAGTTGTTCCTTCCGGCCTCCAGCTCCCACTAAACAATGCAGCTAGCTAATTCTCTTCGGCTTTAACTAATCATATTTTTGCTTCTAATGTACTAGTATGATCTTGAGCTCTGAACTCCAAAGGGAAAAATTTCCATTTGATGAAGAGCAACTGATAATGGGATCAAGACTGTCGCCCGGAAAGCATGCGGCTCTTTTTACTTTTTGTTTTCAGAAAAGAAAAGATATATGGAATGGCTAGCTTCTTGAACAAGGGAGGGGGGAGATATCTTATTCCAAAGCTGAACAAGCTGGAGCCGAAGAGGCAGTTGGAACATTTGGATTTTTGAAATAAAAACAGTTTGGACTGACAAGAAACTGTTGAATCATGAAGGGATGGAAAATCAGTAGATGAATCAAATGCTGGCATGCTGCCATTGCTGGGCATCTCGTTCTATCTTCTCAGCAGATGCAATCCTCAAAGCAAGCAAGAGAGGAAGAAACAGGTGGCGTCCAATGCAAGCTTGGCATATTTTGATGTATATATGGAAGCTGGATTGACGATGGACTCACGTTGACGAAGCAGTCGTGGAAGAAGAGTCGGAGCACGGCCGGGATGGTGACCACCGTCTCGTTCTTCTTCCTCGTGACCTCGTCCCGCACGATCCACTCCAGCTTGCCGCACGACGACTTGTAGTAGTCTGGCGACATGGCGCTGCCACCGCCGCCGTAAGCCGCCTCACCGGGCGACAGCATTGCGGCGAGCAAGAAGGCCGTTGCCGCTACGGTGCGCATACTTCTCCGTTCCTCCATCATGGTGTGGGTTCTAATTAGGCTGTAGTGGCCGATGAAGAGGCAAAGGCGGGCTGTAGCCTGTAGGAGTGACACCGGCCGGGCTGTAGGGAAGACGAAATGGAGACGAAGAGATATCGCGTGGTGAGAGTGCGATGGAGAGCGCATGTTTTTATAGTAGTCGTATGTCCCAATAGGCAAAATTTACAAACCACAAACCCACATTTAAATATATACAATATTATTTACCTAATTTTGAACCTCTTGGAAAAAACTGCTACTCCAATTCATCAGATCACCTAGGTAGGTTGCTTTACCCCAGTTTCAGGCTTGGACCCCGGAATTGCCGGCTCAGCGGACGGCAGCCGACAGATAGACAGGTTTTCGTATCACATGCAGCATACATACTTTTTAGTGGAGAAATGACATGCATCATACTCATACATACTACATAAATTTGGCTGCTTAAGTGCTGATAGAATTCTAAAGGGATCTCCGGTTCATCTGCCGTTTCATCATGTGATCCCGTGGATCTCAGTTTTTACCTGTGAATTTACACGGTTTAACTATTTCAATCAGAGGCAAATGAGCAGATTGTGTTTGATTTACACCTGAGCAACTAGCGCCAACATCTCGTTTATGGAGCAAATGGTCGTAAAGCTCAATTTTCGCATGAATATGTCCGATCACAAAGATGGATTTAATTCACAAAGTACCACACACGTAAATTTAGCACCAAGATTTGAAATTATTGCCATTCAGATGTGCATTGTGTCAACGACCTTTTTTTTGCAGATTTTGTCAGCATACTTAGATGCACTTCTAGACTGTGTTTGGCAGCTCTGGTTTTCTGAACCGTAGTATTCCAAAACCAGAGTATTCTAGTGCTACCTCCAAACACCTTAAAGTATTTGATATTTAGAAACCTTAGAGCATCTCCAGTCGGGGCGCCCAAACGGCCGCCCAAACACCTTTGGGGCGTGCCGGACAGATTTTCGCCCCCATTCGCGGCGCCCAAACTCGAATTGTGTCTGGCGCGGCCTAGTTTTCGGTCCGGCACGTCCACCCACGCCCTCATTTTGGGTAGAGCTCGGGCGGCCCCGGACACAACGGCGCGCGACACCACCTACCCCTCCGACGCGCGGGCCACGCCTGCCAGTGAGACAGAAACTATATCACTCGTCGTTTTCCCGTCTGACCATATCATACCGGCTTTCCTCCTCGCCACGATCTGCCGCCGTCGGCTCCATCTTTGCCCGAGCACCCGTTGGACGTCGGCGCCGCCTTTTGCTACCTCTCCCCGGCGCCTCTCCCTCCCCTTTGCCGCACCTTCAGCTGGAGGCACGCCGGTTATTGACGTCTCCGGCACCAGCGACATCCCGCGACTCGCCCTGCCTGCAAGGTGTTCGGCGGAATCACTGGTACGCCTGATTTTCAAAAGAATTGATTATACGCCGGCGATCGGGCCATTGATCGATCCCCTTTGCATTGCAGATGGATAGCGACGACGAGTTGACGGCCGTGATGCTGTTGGAAGAAGAAGCCGCCATCGCCGAGGAGGAAGATGAGAACATAGCGATCCTCGCATGTCTTCTACAACTTCAAGCCGACGAGCCCGCCAATGCCGCACCAAAACGAGGAGGCTCATCATTTGGGAGAAAGAATACCAAGCCGAGGCAGAGAATGGAAGGCCATTGCATGCTAGTCTCCGATTACTTTGCCGATAATCCGGTCGCCACCGCTAAGGATTTTCGTCGACGCTTTCGGATAAACCGTGGATTGTTCAACGAGATCGTGCATGCTGTGAGGGTGTATGATCCATGGTTCAAATTTAAGAAAGACGTCGTGGGAATGATTGTTTTCTCATCCATCCAGAAATGCACTGTTGCCATGAGAATGCTTGCATATGGAGCACCTGCAGATGCTGTAGATGACTATCTACGCATGTCAGAGTCCACGGTGCTCAAGTCGATGTACAAGTTCTGCAGGCGGTGGTTGCTGTGTTTGGCCCACACTATTTGAGAGGACCAAATGAAGAAGAAACATGTCGGATAATGGAGAAGAATGCATCAAGAGGCTTTCCTGTAATGCTTGGAAGCATAGACTGCATGCATTGGAGCTGAAAGAACTGTCCATTTGGTTGGCAAGGATTGTACAAGGGAGGCCACAAAGGGTATTACAGTGTGGTACTTGAAGCTGTGGCCGATCATGAACTATGGATTTGGCACGCATCCTTCGACATGGCAGGATCACACAATGACATCAATGTGTTGCAGCACTCTCCTGTGTTCGCGAAGCTTGTTGAAGTCCATGCTCTACCTGTCAACTATGAGATCAATGACCACCAATACAACAAAGGGTACTACCTAGCCGATGACATCTATCCAAGGTGGGCAACGTTTGTGAAGAGCATCCCAAACCGTCACATACCCAAAGCTTGTCATTTTGCCGGTGAACAAGAGAGTGCTAGGAAGGACGTCGAGCGGGCATTTGGAGTGCTGCAGCAAAGGTTCGCTATTGTTCGGTACCCTGCTCTGACATGGTCGAACGAACAGATGTGGGAGGTGATGAATTGTTGTGTGATCCTGCACAATATGACCATCGAGAGTGAGCGCGATAATCCGGTGCATGATCATATGCCATATGACTTGAGGGTCCTCATGCACAGGTTGATCACAACGTGCCAGCAGATTTCGCTGATTATCTCTCAATGCATATGGAGAGTCGTGATGAAAATACTCACCATGCACTCCAAAGTGATCTAATGGAACATTTGTGAGCACGACGGGGCATGGCACCGGCGAACCCGGAAGAGCAAGATGTTTGAGCTGTAATTTTTATTTTTAGCTAATGTGAAACTAATTTATGTGTTTGAATTGTAAAACATTTATGTATGTTCGATTTTTACTTGTCAAAAGATTTGAATTTAGATAAAAATTCCAATCATGCTCTTAGTGCCCTCCAAATACTTTGAAAAAACTGAGCTCCCAGACGGTGCCTAAGACCTTCTGCGCTGTACTACGCAAGGCCTAACTGTGACCACATACAGAGCCTGACGTATCGCGAATATCACAGACGACGTGCCGACCAAATTCCTCCAATCTAAGGTTGGTGGCAGATTATGAGATTATTAGGTTCATCACGCCAAGCCATGCAATGCCAACATTCAAACCGGAGCTCCAAATGTGATCTCCCAGCTCGTAATAGTGGACTCGCTGTTCTTTTCCTCTCATTCGTGGTTGTTCTGATCGAGTAGTTAACTAGTTATGCGAATCATTCATTATCTAAAATAAAACCAGTCACGCTAATCATGGTTGGTGCCTTGTGGCCGGCAGTGGCACCACCTAATAAGTCAATCTGGTCTTAGCTAACACTTGATATATATACTGTACCGACAAAATAAGAAGCACTTGAATACTTGTGGGCAATGGAGTCGCACATGGCTTCCAACTGTTTTTCCAGGCGACGAGTCGGGGCATCATCTCGGGTATAGGTGCAGGATCAGTTTCATAATCCAATCAATGGCTCTTGTACCAAGAGTATCATCTGAAGTGAGAGAATACTGAAAAGCTTCTCCGGAAATACTTAATGCGTTGATCTTGGCGTTGTTCTATGTCTTTTCTTCCACTTCGCCAGACCAGATATCAGCAACAATCACCGTCAGGAGCTAGGCTCCCGCGTCGCCCGCACGATTGATAGATGATTCCTCCTCCCCCTCCTCCTCCTCGATTGCCGTCTCGTTAAGCCATGTATATCTTGCGGCGGCGCGGCGCTAATTGATCATGTCTAGCCGCACTCCGTGCCAAGGCGGTGAGCAGGTCTTAAGCCCGTACGTGGACGCATGTCGCTCGCTTGCCATAGCAAGCAAAGCAAAGTCCTCGTCGAGTCGGCAGCACACGCGTTAAGCTATCACAGCACTCCGTGCACCGTCAGAAATCCAGAACGCATCCGCATGAAGAAACAAAACAATCGGTGCGCAAGCTGGCATCTTGGACTAGCAATTGGATCTACTATACAGATTGTTGTCTGGTCTCAGTGCGGTCAGGCAAAGGTAGCTCATGGACAACGACAGGAGCAATTGGGAAACAGAAGGATGAACGGATTCATAATTTCATATGGAAGCAAGCAATAGTACATTGGAAAAAAGAGAGAGATGAACTTGGCACTATTCAGGTTTCAGTTCAAGAACATTCACTATCTGCAATTCAAAATAAACTTAAAAGCGATCATGCATTTCGCAGGATACAGCGCTGAAGCATCAAATAACAATTTCCATATGTAGAAACACAGGTCTCAGCTGTCGATCTATTTATCTTGGTGTAAAAAACAGTACATTATCAGAACGAATCTCCGTGTCACACGAGTAGACTAACCAAAGCAACGCGTTGCGTGGGAGCTTGCAGAGTAAGTAAATAAACATGCATTACAGAAGAAAAAGGGGAGGATAAAAGGGTGTCTGGTTCTCGAGTTATCAGAAGATGGATGAGAAGACCGCGGAGACCACGGCCGCGGCCACGGCGCCGTAGCCGAGCCCCGTCGGAACCTTGAAGCCGTCGGCGGTGTCGCTCGCCGGAGTGGCAGGGGACGGTGTAACTGCAGGTCAGGGGAGAGAAGAACAACTCGAGTTAGTATTTAGCCGCTAAGAACATTTGATCTTCTTGTGTCAATGGTCAGAATAAAACGTTCACAAAACTACAGACGGACAAGTCATTTGACAATCATTGAACTGCATATTCAAGAACATGTTTTGACAGAACTACATGTTATAGCCGATTCCGTTTGGCCGAGCTACACAGCCTACAGGTAGTTCTCTGAGATTGTCTACAGGTAGCACTTTAGTTATTTTATAGTTATGTCATAAAGGGGAACGATCACTCGTTTCAAACAGAGCGGGGCGATCCAGTCATTCAGATAACTTACCCTTGGAGGCGTTTGCAAACATAGCGTAGTCTGGCGAGCTTGGCGTCAGGTGCAGTAAGTCTAGCAGGAGAAAGAAACATCAAAGATCAAACATTAGAAGCTAGTATTAACAAAGAAAAACCATTGTCAAGCTAGAGTGCCAACACACAGTCATCTGGATTAATTTGGAGTAGTTATCACTTGTCAGCTGTGCAGTGTGATGTAAGAATGAGCAGTCCTGGTTCTGTAAGTAGTCACAGATTTGTAAACAGAACAATATCAAACAAAGAAGATCTTATGCACCCCTATTCACTGTAACGGGTAACACTTATAGGGTATTTACTGTAATAAATAATAATGGTAAAAAGGCAGGGTGTGCTTCCTCAACAACAAAAATGTCGGGGTGTGCTCAATAATTGTGGTTTAAAAATGTAGGGTATTGGGGGCAACAGGAACATGGGCTCAATCTTGTAGCTCATCAACATCAAGAGTCTGGACCAGACTAGCCGCATCTGCCTGCCGCATCTAGGCCCAACATAAGCACCTGGCCTGATTGGCCCAATATGCACACAAGGCCACAAACTTATGTTGTTACCATTCTCTAAAAAAAAAATGCTCAAAATATCTTATGTTGCTACCATAAGAGTCTGGTCAGTTAAAATAAGCTAAACCCTAAAATAAGATAAAAATGAAATCGACTTCCAATTGCAAAACAAAATCAACCACTGCTTTATTTTTTGCTTCGTAAGAAAAAAAATAGTACAATTCATGAAGAGAAGCAAAAAGACACGCTGTTAAGGTCGAGTACTATATATGAGCTACTCATATGTATATGTAAGGAGATCTCGATTCTCAGAATAAAAAAAAAAGGTAAGATCTCGAGATTCATACGCATGAACATGAAAACTGACAAGGCAAATAATATATGCACAAATCAAACACAGATGAGGTAGATAATATCGAAGAAGCATGAGTTGTATGACTAAGCCACCAGGTTACTCACTGATGCAGAGGGAGACGTTGGCGTGTGCGAGCTTGCAGGCGGCGGGCTGGGCGAGGAGGCGGTCGAAGCGGAGGCCGAGCGACTGGACGCCGTGGGTGCCGCTGTGCACCTGCTGGATGATGTAGCAGAGGCACTCGGGGCGCGCCATCTGCGTGGCGGACGTGTCCTCGCAGCACTTGGCCGACGGCGTGTCCTCGTGCCCCGTCGCGTAGTCCATGCAGTCCGACAGCTTCGACAGGTCGTCCTGGCACTTGGTCTGCAGCGCGTCCTGCGCCATGGACGTCCTCGCCGCCGCCAGCATCGACACGGCCACGACCAGCACCGCCGCAAGCTGCCACCACCGCGCCATGGCTCGCTGGGTCGCTGGGTATATACGGACCCGGTATATACTGGGTAAGTTTCCTGTTTGGTTTTGTTCTGAGTTTTTGCTCAGCGTTGGTCGATTCTCAGGTAGGTGTTGAGCTTGAAGAGGAGGAGGAGGAGGCGAGGTGTGACTGTGGCCGGCCGGCCGGCCGGCGTTTATAGATAACCATGATAGGAGGGAGGAAGCGTCGCATTGAAGTGGGGCGGTGAGAGTTGGATGTGTTTGCATTCAAGACGGGACCGGCAGGCGGCAGGGCTCGTCATGATCAGGACAGTTCCTGTGATGGTGCTATGCTTGCCCGTTAATTTGCTTCGGCTACTTTCCGTCATTCGGTTCCATCTCATGCTGAAAACTAGACATTTCGTTTTGCAATGAAGATCCAAAAAACTTTGCATGGATATAGAGCATGGTCTTACGAAATACTACGAAAATGCTTTGCATGGAGCATAGTCTTACAATAAATGCAAACAGTTAACCAATATGCAAACGATGATACTACTAGGATTGATTCGTGACTTGAATTCCCGCTGGAAATATCGGAGTAGATTGATTTATCGGGTGGCGGGAAGGGAGGGAACACAAGAGCATGTCCACGTTAAAGGTGCTCGCCAGCAGCAGCAGGAGTGGTCCGTTGGGAACTCCGTGATCCGTTCCATCGAATCTGCCTTGAATGTATACGGGTGGGTGTGCCGGTTCGGGTGACGGCCGGTAGGAGTATCACTCACCCACGAGATCGAACCCCGGCCGGCCATTTCGGCGTGCGCCGCGCCGGCCGCGCTGGCCTCTCATACATCATGGCTTTGGGAACTCGATCGGCCGACGCCTTTCTGCTAGAAGCCTAGCACGGTTGAGAGTTTCAGACCGATCACACTGCTACCTGTAGCCGCACCGGATCAGGTCCAAACTCCAAAGCCTTAGGGCAACTCCAACGTGCCGACTTATTTGGTCCGTTCGCGTCCGTTTCTGTCCGATTTGGAAAATAGGGTGGCTCAACGCGCGACGCATTTGGCCTGGCGTCCGTTTTTCTGTCCGAGCGGACCCATTTCTGGCCCAAATTTGAGGCGAAATTGCGTCGGCGCGGACACGGCCGGTTGACCGCGCGTCGCTCCCCTTGACCTCCCCCTGGCCCGCCCGGTAGTCACACGAAAGGCTCGTTCCTCTCTTTTCCACTCCCGCCTCCCAGCTCCCACCCCGCCAAAACCCTATGGCTGACGATGGAGCCGCCGCCGCCACCGACGGCGCCACCGCCCCAGCAACCAAGAGGGGCCGAGGCGGCGCCGCCTTGCTCAAGCCGAAGAAGGAGCTCACCGTGGACGAGAAGAAGAAGGAGGCGGAGAAGCGCAAGAATCGTCGGCACAACTTGAAGCACAAGAACGTCGTCAAGCAGCAGGAGGCCACCATGGTTGCGGAGGTCGCCGCGGCGGCCGCGGTGGAGGCCGCCGCAAAGGCCGCCGCCAACACTGAAACCATCGCCGCCAAAGCCACCACGGCTGCTCTCATCATGCTCAGGTTCGCCGGGCAGTCCCCGCCATGCCGGTCGCGGCTGCCAGCTTCGCGTCGTCGGCCAAGCCACTGAGGAGGCCGTCTCCACCACGCCGTCGCCCACGTATGGGTTCCTGCCCGTCGCCTCGCCCGGTACTGCCCCGACCGACAAATCTTGCCTTTCCGCTTCACCGAAATGGGCGATTCTAGCAGGGGCGGGCCGGCAGTGCCTACGCTCGATCTGAACCTCGGTCTTCCAGCCGGTGGCACGGCCGTGCCGGCTACGAAGGCGCCACGGGTGATCCCTGCGGCCAACCTCCCAACCGCCCGCAACCTGCTCGGCAAAATGACGCCCCCCCCCCAGCCAGACGAAGCTAGGTACTACGAGGAGGACAATGGGGAAGCGTTCATGGCCGGCATGATCTACGATGGTGCCATACCTATCGAAGATCAAGAGACCCAAGACCCTACCGGAGGCCAAGAGACCTAAGACCCAACCGGAGGCCAAGAGACCCAAGACCCGCCGAAGGCCAGGAGTCCATTGATGGCGTCTACATCGACGAGGAGCCATTATTCGAGGAGCTCACTCAGATTGTCGCCAACAAAGGAGGCGCCATAGCGTGAGGACCATTGCATACTCCATGGACGAGGAAAAGATGCTATGTGAAGCATGGATGGAGATGGGGCAAAACGCAATCTTGGGGGCCGAACAAAAGGGAACGGCCTTTTGGAAGAGGGTTCATGATCACTTTCATGAGCAACGGTGCTATGAGCCCCATAAGTTTGAGAGTGACCGCAACGAGTTGTCACTCTCAAAGAGGTGGGGGTTCATCCAATCGGAGTGCTCCAAGTTTGTTGGCACCTATGAAGATGTTGAGCGCCGCCCCGTGAGTGGAATTGGAGTCAAGGACTTGGTATGATGCTATCATCCCCGGCCTGTTGTTGTCCCCTTTTTTTATGAATGTATGATCATAACCCTCTATGTTTCATTGCATATGTAGGCTTTCAAGCTTTGGAGACCTTCCAGGCCCAAAATGGAGGCAAACCATTCACCTTGATCCATTGTTGGCGCGAGATCAAGGACTGCCCCAAGTGGAAAGAGATCGTGGCATCCATGAGAAGAGGAGGGGCTGCGCCGGCCGTGGGCAAGGAAGACCCAAGCGACAAGAGGCCAAGGGGGAGGACCAACACCAAGCTAGAGGGCAAGAGAGATGCGCAAACCATTGCGTTGCAAGATACCTTGAAGGGGTTTATTTCCCAAAAGGACAAGTCCACCGAGAAGAGGGAGGAGAGGGAGGGAGGAAGCGCCGGGAGAGGGAAGAGAACTCCAAGAACTTCTTCGACATACAAAAGAGGAAGCTTGAGATTGAGGAGGAGAATGCCCGCTCTAGGGCCATTGAGGTGAAGGCCAAGGCTAGGGAAGTCGAGCACGCTCTACTCACCGAGGAGACCCAGATCATGACGGCCGACCTCAACCTCTTGACCCCTAGAAGAGGGCTTGGTTTGAGCAGAAGCAGAAGTGGTTCATTGAGCGAGATGATTGATCATCTCATTTGCGGTAAGTAGTTGATGGACGTTGAACTATGGCCGGGGCATGGAAGTGGCCTAGTGTAATATTTTGGGTACACTATTCGTATGGCCGGCACGCCAAGGCATGATTTTGCTAAACTTGCTAACTATTTGTTGCCGGCAGGCAAGTTAATTTGCTTATTTCCTAGCTTATTTGAATGAGTTTGTTTAAATGTGTGAAATGTGGCCAAGTGAGAAAAAATAGGCAAGGCATGGACCAAATGGGTCGATGTGTTGGGTTTGCTGGCCAGGAATGGCCAGACATGGGCGGACGCTGTCCGTTCGGCGACCCAAACGACCAAAAAACGGACACAAAATGTGTCTGAAATGGGTCATGCGTTGGAGTTGCCCTTAATTCGGCGCTAGCGCTAGTCATGCGGATAAGCGTCCGGCGCATGGCCATGTCTGCTTTTTTTCCTAGAGCATTGTGGCATATTGTCCATTCTATACAATTGTTGATTGGGACAAATTAAATATTGCGCAAGAATTTATAACTATTGGTTTCCTACGTTGAGGCCACATATGCTTAAACAAATAAATTTGAAATTTAGCAAATAAATTGGATGAAAAACGAGAAGATACAACTATTGGTTTCCGACGTGAGTCCATATATGCTAAACCAAACCATTTTGTGCTGGTGAGTTGACGGATCACACATTTCATGATGAAATTGGACGAACTCTGAAATATTGCAGCTCCACCCTGGGCTCAACCAAATAACTCTGGAACAATAAATCTTTGTCATAAATTTTGCCATCACACTCATTTTATACGATCATGTTGTGCACGATCACAAAATCAGTCATCACCTCCCACATAGTGTCAACGCTGCATGTTCTAGCAGGATGCCGAACAATAGCTTAGCGAGATTGGAGCACACCAAAAACACGCTCCGATATCCTTCATAACACTCTCTTGAGCTTGGGCAAGCCTAGTCTTCTTCTCTCTTTCGGGTTTGGAATCTGTCTTGACAAATGTAGAACACTGAGCATAGATACCATCAGCTAAGTATCCTCTGGCGTATGGGTGGCCATTGATCTCATAGTTCAACTCTGGGGAATTGCCCTGTGAAAGCCTAGAAAACACTCGAGAGCGCTGAAGAACATTGATGTCATTGTTAGAACCTGCGATGCCGAAAAAAGAGTGCCAAACCCAGAAATCTTGTGATGACATAGCTTAAAGTATGACCCTGCACTCGCCAACATGCCCCTTATATTTCCCTGCCAAGTAAATGTACAAATCTTTCACTTACATTGCATGCCATTTATACTTCCAAGCATGTCAGGAAATCCTCTTGACTCGTTAATCGACAAAAGTCGGGCAGTGTCGGCAACATTTGGCTCTCTCAAGTAATCTAGGCCAAACACCGTAACCACAACTTTGCAGAAGTTGTACATTGACCCTAAGCATGTGGACCCACTCATGCGCATGTATTCACCTATAAGATCACTATCAACTCCATATGCAAGCATCCGAACAGCTGCAATGCCTTTTTTGATAAGAGGAGAAGTCAATCTTACCAGGGCATCCGACTTGCATTTGAAATAATCATCATAGACCACTCCCTACCGAATGCGGTTGAACACATGTCTCGCCATCTAGAAGCGTCGCCGGAAATAGTGGCAGTGTATAGTTGTTTTATGCGATGGAAGTAATCTTTTAGAGTTGGACATGACCCTCTTCTCTGTCACGGTCCAATGCCGGTGCACGGCTCGGAATCGATCCCCTGAACAATGGTTGCTGACTCAAAATGTGTTCATTGACGAGAAGTGTAACAATCAATACATCACTTTTATCATCAGACACTCTTCGGACGATGATGAACACAAGATGTTGTTGTAAAAATAGTAAAGTACACATCCGAGCTATCTGCTATGAGGAGGTGGTGAATTACTAACTCACAAACACCTCAGGCAAACGGCCGAACACCTTGTGGGCAGTGTCTGTCGTGGTCGTGGATGAGTCTCAGACGGTTTCCGGCAGCAAGGTCGTCGAACTCGACGTCCTACGGCGGCGGAGGCGGTGGCGGTGTGATACGTCTCAAACGTATCTATAATTTTTGATTGTTCCATGCTTATTATATATCATTGCCACATGTTTTTATAATGTTTTTAATATCATTTTGGCACATTTTATGAAACTAACCTATTGACAAGATGCCCAGTGCCAGTTCCTGTTTTCTGCTGTCTTTTTGTTTCAGAAAAGCTAGTCGGGGAATTTTCTCGGAATTCGCTGAAAATTTAATAAAATTATTTTACGAAGAAACGAAGACGAAGCCAGGAGGGGAGCTGTAGGGGGACCCCACAGCCCCCAGACGCCACGCCTAGGGCCCACCTGGCGCCCTAGGGCGTCTCCCCGAGTTGCCCTTTCGCCTATAAATTACCTTCATCCCGAAAACGCTCGATACCCGATCATATTTTCCAGAAAAGTTCCGAGCCCGCCGCCGTCGCCAACCCTAGATCGGGAGGGTTCTGAAGCTCTTCCCGGCACCCTGCCGGAGGGGGAGATCATCACCGGAGGCATTGATGCATGTAAAATGCATACATGAACTTTGCATTATATTACTGATATTTCAATCATATTTGCATCATATAAGGGTTATATCATTGTTTTATATTGATTTCGGGAATATTTCATAGTTTCCCTATTTTTCTGGAATTAACCCTGCACAGGCAGAAAACCCTATTTTCTATATTTTGATGTTTTAGGGACCCAAACGACGTCCAAATGACCTGGAAATTTACGAGCATCAGTTTTTGGAAGGAACAAAGTGTGGGAGCGAAGGAAGCGAACAAACGGAGGCCCGAGGGCCAAGATGAGTGGGCCCACGCGGCCAGATTCCTTGGCCGCGTGGGACCCATTATCTGGGGCCTCGTGGCTCCGTTGTCGTCGATCTTTTTTCCCGAGCCTCCGTCTTGACCTAAAAACGACTATAAAAATAGTCCCCGACGCACTTCGGAAAGGAGCGCCGCAGAAACACAGAAACCACGAAACAGAGACCTGGAGCTGCAGATTGGAGGGGGGAAACTCCGGCGGGGCGCTGCCGGTGTGGTCTCCATCTCCTGCAACAACTTCTCCACCGTCTCCATGATGAAGAGGGAGTAGTCCACCCCTGGACTATGGGTTTGTGGAAGTAACTTATGTATCTCTCCTCTCTTTGAGCTTCACTAATTAGTACCGTATGAGCTGCTGAACATGATTACGGTCATCTATGTAATACCTTTGTGGAGGATCTTTTTATGAGTTAATATATGTTTCAGATTGCAATAGTTTTGTTTCAGTTATGAAAGTAGATGCATATTATGTACCCCGTTCTTGTTTACTTGTTTTGATCAAGCATGTGTATGAGAGCGTGTGAGGGGGAACATGTGCATTAGTTGGAGTAACGGGGGGTGGCTAGTGCGGTGAACGTGAGAGAAAGTTCCGCGATCCACTTGGGTGTTTTACCTTACTTTGTTGCCTCACTAGGGACAAAGAAAAATACCTTGCTACCGGAGATGTGGTTGTGACCATTACCACTACTCCATGACTAGATCTAGCATGTTCTTATTTTAACTTCATGTCATTGAACTAATTTCTATGCTCTGATTTATCTTAATTACTAAGATGTTATGATTTAGTTCGCATCTTGGTGGAGTATAAGAGAGATTAATAAACAAAAGATCTCTATGTTAGGACGTGATGCCCATATAATTAGTAACTTGTCAAACCTTGTTGTTGCAATCTCATATGTCAATTCTAGTGTTCCATTATCTACCACTTTACTAAAGAGAGAGTGCATTTGTGAAACCATGAACCCCGGTCCATTTTTAATCATAAGAAACACCTTTCCAACAACTTTTATCCACTTTACATTTTCTGCCATTTAAAAATCCAAAAATACAAAAACACTTTTATATCTTGCATTCACAATACAAAAACCAAAAATATCGTTTATCATTGTTTCCACCATCCTTGCATATTTATTTACCATCATTGCATATTTATCTACTGTTTTGCATTTGTCTTTATCATATCATTCTCACACCTTGTGCTTGACAACCACTTGGTGAGGTTGAGGGCACAGAACAATTTACTTTGTTTGCAGGTTCTTAAGAGAAGGATAAGAAGATAAAACCTACACTACTGGTTCCCCGAGAGTTCGATATTAAACCCTCGAGTCACCCCTAGTGGGGAAAACTGTCTTTCCTATACTATACACTCTGCACTTGGAGTCTCAACCTAACCCATTTTCTTTTGACGCAGGTAACTACGTCAAGGGCCATCAGGCATCTACACCACCATGCCTGCCTTCGGAGTGATGCGTGAGTAGTCCACTACGGGACTACGAGTCCATGGCAGTAGCTAGATGGTTGTCTCTTCTACTTTGTGCTCCGTTGTTTAGATCTTATGAGCTGCCTACATGATTAAGATCATCTTTATGTAATGCTACATGTTGTGTTTGCGGGGATCCGATGAATTATGGAGTCATGACATTATTGTTCAAATTGTTTATTCATATGTTTTATTTATGATCTTGCATGCTCTCCGATGCTTGTGGATGCTTTGGCCGAAGTAATTGCTTGTATCTTAGAGAGGGTATTTATGCTAAATAGTGGGTTCATGCCTCTCTTGTCTGAGCTCGAGTTGACATAAACGATTAAGACTTGAGATGTGCTGTTGCTGCTAGGGATAAAAAAGTGGTCTTTATTGCTTTATGTTGTTTACATTGCTTACATTACGCACCATGCTTATTGCAATTATTTGTTGCTTGCAACTTAATACTTTCGGGTGACAGGCTGGATAGCGATCCCGGGGTGGATTATTAGTCATAGATGCAGTTGGATAACGGTCTATGTAGTTTGTCGTAATGCCCATATTAGATGAAACGGTGAACTTTGTGTCATGATAGTATTGTGTTGTGCCCATGTTTGTCAATTGCATCACTGTAATTTGTTTACCCAACATGTTTACCTTTTGAAGAGACACCACTAGTGAACTGTGGACCCCAGTCCTATTTTCCTATGTTGTTTACAACCGTTCTAATAGCCTTTCTAGGTCATTTTGCTCGCTGGTCATTTTTGCTATTATATTATTTTATACACATACATTTAACCCTTTGTGTTCAGCAAGCCGGAGAGATTGACAACCTCTCTATTTCCTTGGGAGAAAATAGTTTGTTCGTGTGTGCGCAGGTCCACGTCAATTATCGTAAACGGCGCCGTTGACACCTTTCTAAAGCATTCTCCAAATCCTACTGGATTGAATACCTTGGTTTTATAATTAAAGAAAAACTTGCTGCTAAATTACATCAAACCTTACACTTGGGGTCTCCCAACGAACGTGCTATTTCACGCCATCAAGCAAGTTTTCTGGCGCCGTTGCCGGGGATTTGGAAGTTTCAGCGAGGGGAGTTTCGCACATCCTTACACTCTATTTTGTTATTGTCTTGCTTAGTATATTTTTTGTTGGTCTTGTTTTGCTTTTCGTTTGCTATTTTTATTTCGGTTTAGTCTAGTTTTATCCTTTGCTTAGCTATCATGACTAGCCCTTCGGATATGACTTTTTTGGGAGAAATTCTTACGTTCGAACAGAAAGTCGGGGAAAGTTTTAAGAATGCCTGGGAAAGAATTTCAGAGCCATATAAAAAGATGCAACCCATGATAGAATTGAGTGTTCTCCTGAAATTTTTCTACTTTGGTCTCACATCTGTTTATCAGCATGCTTTAGATGTTATGGTAGGAGAAACTTTTGTGGAATATGATACAATGAAAGCTTTTAGAATTATAAATGGTTTAGCTATTTTCCCTATGATAGATAAAACTGATGGGGTTATTGAGAGGTTGGATAGGATAGAGGAAAGTTTAAATAATTTAGCAATAAGTAAAGATGGTAATACTTCTGAAATTCAACAACCCCTAGCTGAGCCACAAAGTGATTGGGAGCCTTTCATCAGAATCAAAATTGATAATCATAATTTCTTAGCCTATTGTGATCTCGGTTCCACTGTGTCAACCATGCCTAAAATGGTTTATGATTCCTTAAAACTAAATAATATGGTTGATTACCCTTTTATCACTCTCATGCCGATGGTACTATTTCAAAAATCTTGGGAAGAGTCAATGTTCAAGTCAGAGTTCAAAATAAACTTGTCCCAATAGACTTTGTAGTTTTATCAAGATCCCATGGAAATATTGTTTTGGGTAGATCCTTTCTTAAAGTCACTTGATGTTTTATTAATGCCAAGTATGGATTTTTGAAATTGAATGCTCCAGTTAACCGCAGGATGTTCTTCCCAAACAAAGTAAAAGATGAACTTATTGAAGGGAGGAATAATTGTGATGGTTCTAAAATTGATAATACTTGATCTTTTGCTATTGTGCCTAGCTAAAAGGCGTTAAAGAAAAGCGCTTATGGGAGGCAACCCATTATTTTTACCTTTAGTTTGTTTTTATTTTGTTGAGTTTTGGGGTTGTTGCCTCTGTAGCAACTCCCTTGTATCCTTTTTGTTTTGGTTTTTGTGCCAAGAATAGCCTCTAATGAGAGGAAAGTAAATTTTTGAATTGCTGTCCAGAAACAGATTTCTGTCCGTCACCGTACGAAATTCTAAAAATCACAGAACGTGATCTGTAGCTGAAATTTTTGACAGCAAGCATCTGGGTTTTTTAACTTTCATTAGTTTTAAGTTTTCTGATTTGAGGTGTCCTAGTAGCCCGAAAAAAATCATCTTTACGTTCTGTTCTGTTTTTGACAGATTCTGTCTTCGTTTTTGCATTGCTTCTTTTACGAGCAAAGTGGAGTTCTTTTATCCACGGAACATCACTTAAACCTTGTGGTAGTAGCCAATGTTTAGGAACAAGTTTATGCAATTGCCAAATGAGAACTGAAGGTGGATTATTTTGTTCGAGAACTAACCCCTCTAATCAGTTTGTGAGAAGTTTTGTGTGAAGTAAGTTTTCAAGTGTTGAGAGAACGAGGTGATGAAAGAAGATCAAGAAGGGATTAAAGTTCAAGCTTGGGGAGGCTCCCCTGGACCTCCACTAAATATTCAAGAAGTCTCAAGCGTCTAAGCTTGGGGATGCCCAAGGCATCCCCTTCTTCATCGACAATTAATCAGGTCGATCCCATGAAACTATATTTTTATTCCTTTACATAATATGTGCTGTTCTTGGAGCGTCGTTTGTGTTTTGCTTTCAGTTTTGTTTGTTTTGTTTGCTGGTCATTTTCAATAATGGATCCTTGCATTCTTGTGTGGGAGAGAGACACGCTCCGCTTTTTCATATAACACTCCTGTTTTTCACTTATATGTGTAGAGTGTTTAGCTTTTATTATTTTAGCTTCTAGCTCTTGTTTTTCATGTATCTCTTGTTCAGAGCTATTAGTTTCTTGTAGTTAGGAAGTACTCTCTTGTGTTTCATGCGTATTTGCTTAGAGAGTTTTGTTCAAATAAGTTGATTGGTGTTTGGTTGAAAGGGAAACTATCATGTAGGAAGTGGTAAAGAAAAGAAGTTTACATAATCTTGTAGGTCATTGTCTTGAATAATTTGATGCTTGTCAATTGTCTTGAGAGATGAATTAGATTAAATGTTTAAACTTGTGGATCATTTACTTAAGAATGGAGTAGTGGAGAAATACCGTAAAGCTTAAATTATGACACTTGTTTTGATTGGTATTTTCTCAAAGTCTAGATATTCTTTTTGTAAAAGCATGTTTGGTTGACAAGGAAGACGGTATGAGGTCTAATGGTTATGCTTAATGTATATCTTGTGGTCATTCATGTATTGGTTGATGATATGTGTTTGCTTGATACCTTGCTAAGCCAAAAACTCTGTACTGAGAGGGAATGCTTCTCGTGCATCCAAATCCTTGAGCCAAATATCCATGCCATTTGTGTCCACCATACCTACCTACATGTGGTATTTCCTAGCCACTCCAAGTAAATTTTTCGTGTGCTACCTTTAAAATTTCAAAATGTTATTACTCCTGTTTTGTCACTGCTTAGCTCATGAGGACGTAGTAGTTGGGTTTGATATCTTCCATGCTAAATAAGTTATCCAAGGACTTGTATGCTTCATCTACTTGTCCATTAATTTTGCAAAAAGAGCTGGCAGCGGGGTGCCCAGCCCCATAAAAGATAAATTACAACTTTCACCAAAAAACTCTCCTCACATTTTGTTCCTGAGAATTCAGTAAAACATCTGCATGTGTAAACAAAGGAGATAGAGGAATGATCTGCTTGCTGCAGAAATAACGTTCCTCATGGGAGCCGCTCTTAAAATTAGTTGGTATGGAAGATATCAAGAACTCTATTGCTATCGTTGACAAGAACACCACTCTAAAAAAGAAATATTTTTATGTCTCTATATGCTTTCAAAAACCAAAAAGCTCTAGCACACGATTAATCTCTGCTTCCCTCTGCGAAGGGCCTTTCTTTTACTTTATGTTGAGTCAGTTTTCCTTTCCAATCTTTATCTCTCAAGCAAACGCATAGTATCAATTTTGGTGCAAGTTTACTACATTTTATCTTTATGTTTAACTGTGAAAACTTTTGTATTGACATTATCCAGTGATAAGTATGTTACAAGTTGAAGCTTTTGCTGAAAACTTAAATCTTCCTCTGTGTTGGTTGAACACCTTTTTCAGAAGTATATTGCTTTGTGAGCTATCAAGCATGACGAGTTTTATAATTTTCAAGTCTCCAAAGTACTATCCATGAAAAGTTCTTGCTTAGATGTTATACATGGTTAATCATTGTTTACTTCATTTCAAACTATAGACCATTGTCTTGGATCACTTTCATTCAGTTCATGTGCTTTACATTATTATTTGATCAAGATTGTGTTAGAAGCATGTCACCACAAAAATTATTTTGTTATCATTTACCTACTCGAGGACGAGCAGGAATTAAGCTTGGGATGCTGATACGTCTCAAACGTATCTATAATTTTTATTGTTCCATGCTTATTATATATCATTGCCACATGTTTTTATAATGTTTTTATATCATTTTGGCATATTTTATGGAACTAACCTATTGACAAGATGCCCAGTGCCAGTTCCTGTTTTCTGCTGTCTTTTTGTTTCAGAAAAGCTAGTCGGGGAATTTTCTCGGAATTGGCTGAAAATTTAATATAATTATTTTTACGAAGAAACGAAGACGGAGCCAGGAGGGGAGCTGCAGGGGGCCCACAGCCCCCAGACGCCACCCAGGCGTGGTCAAAGGGTTGACCGCGCCTGGGGCCCACCTGGCGCCCTCGGGCGTCTCCCCGAGTTGCCCTTTCGCCTATAAATTCCTTCGTCCCGAAAACCTCGATACCCGATCATATTTTCCAGAAAAGTTCCGAGGCCGCCGCCGTCGCCAACCCTAGATCGGGAGGGTTCTGAAGCTCTTCCCGGCACCCTGCCGGAGGGGGAGATCGTCACCGGAGGCATCTACACCACCATGCCTGCCTCCGGAGTGATGCGTGAGTAGTCCACCACGGGACTACGGGTCCATGGCAGTAGCTAGATGGTTGTCTCTTCTCCTTTGTGCTCCGTTGTTTAGATCTTATGAGCTGCCTACATGATTAAGATCATCTTTATGTAATGCTACATGTTGTGTTTGCGGGGATCCGATGAATTATGGAGTCATGACATTATTGTTCAGATTGTTTATTCATATGTTTTATTTATGATCTTGCATGCTCTCCGATGCTTGTGGATGCTTTGGCCGAAGTAATTGCTTGTATCTTAGAAAGGGTATTTATGCTAGATAGTGGGTTCATGCCTCTCTTGTCTGAGCTCGAGTTGACAGAAACGATTAAGACTTGAGATGTGTTTGCTACTAGGGATAAAACAGCGGTGTTTATTGCTTTATGTTGTTTACATTGCTTACATTACGCACCATGCTTATTGCAATTATCTGTTGCTTGCAACTTAATACTTTCGGGTGACAGGCTGGATAGCGATCCCGGGTGGATTATTAGTCATAGATGCAGTTGGATAACGGTCTATGTATTTTGTCGTAATGCCCATATTAAATGAAACGGTGAACTTTGTGTCATGATAGTATTGTGTTGCGCCCATGTTTGTCAATTGCCTCGCTGTAATTTGTTTACCCAACATGTTTATTTTTGGAGAGACACCACTAGTGAACTGTGGACCCCGGTCCTATTTTCCTATATTGTTTACAACCGTTCTAATAGCCTTTCTAAATCATTTTGCTCGCTGGTCATTTTTGCTATTATATTATTTTACACACATACATTTAACCCTTTGTGTTCAGCAAGCCGGAGAGATTGACAACCTCTATGTTTCGTTGGGACAAAATAGTTTGTTCGTGTGTGCGCAGGTCCACGTCAATTATCGTAAACGGCGCCGTTGACACCTTTCTAAAGCCTTCTCCAAATCCTACTGGATTGAATACCTTGGTTTTGTAATCAAGGGAAAACTTGCTGCTAAATTACATCAAACCTTACACTTGGGGTCTCCCAACGAACGTGCTATTCCACGCCATCACGATGGTGTGCAGAGTTGGCGATGACCCGACCCAGGGTTGAAGTGGGTGCAAAGTGCGAGCCGCGAGCTACACCATCTGGGCAAAGAAGTGGAAACAACTCCGGTGGTTGTTGTGGCGGCGGTCCAGCGGGGTGTGGAGTGATGGCGGGCACATGGGTGTGGTGAAAAGGACGGATACGGGTTGTCAGCGGCGAAGGCGAGAGAAGGGTGGGAGAAGGGAGGGTACTGGTTGAGTTTATGACACTAGCTAGTGGGAGTATATGGGGAGGATACCACAGAAGTCCGCATGTATCTGGAGTGGACCCAAGCATAGCCCATTTATTAGGCGAAATGTGTCGCCGCGATGGAGTTGCCTTAGAGGCGGTGAGGCGCAACGAGCGCCGGGAGGCGGAGGATCTTCGCAACGGGTCCGGAGGGGCGTCGCAACGACCACGATGCGGGCTCCTCCATAGGGCACCTCCACAAGGGGGACACCTACCACCATGCTCCGCCACTGCCACCGGCGTAACTACTCACGGAGGCGGAGGCACGCGAGCTCATCCACACCAATACGCCGGTGCCGATGACCTGCCGCCTCCCCGAGGGGTGGATGATGAACCCCGTCCACGTCCCGGCGGCGCCTCGCCTCACCGGCTAGGCACGTCGCGATTACATCGACATGTGCATGGAAACAATGCCGCCAGAGCTGATGAACGACTACCGGTACACCCCGTCAGCGCCGTACTGTGACGAGCAGATCGAGATGGAGTACAACTACTGGCTCCATAGTTTCTTCCCCACCTCGGCGACCAGGTCGCCGCATGCGGAGTGGTTCGACTCCGACGATGACGTCCTCACCAACACCTCCGACGAGAACTTCGTGGCGGGCATGGACAGTGAGAGGCAGCGGTACGAGGCGACGGAGGCTCCACACCCGTGGCGCCAGTGGCATAGCCGGCATCTCAACCTCCACAGGCGATGGAGGAGGAGGATGATGACGAGGACTGGCCCGAACCCCAGTGGCAGGGCATGCAGTTCTCCACCGAGGCGTCCTTGGCACCGCCGGCCCATGCACGAGCGGCACCCGCGCCGAAGTCCGTCGACGGCCTCTTCCTCGACTGCAGCTACGCCGACTCCGCCGGGCACCTATACCTGCACGTGAGGGCTCTTGCCCGCATTGCAGGTGCCTGGCGTGCCGCCCTACTTAGGTTTAGTTTAGTCTGAACAAATTATGTTTAGTTTGAATGAATTATGGTCCGTTTCAATGAAATTTGAATGAAATCTATCTATTTCCATGTTTACATGTTGTTTTAAAATTTTCTATTGGCGTCGCGGGTGGGAAGCAGCGCCCCCAATAGCCCGCGACGGAGGAAATTGCACAAACCACCACTTATTGGTGCTAGTTTTGCGCAAAACACCTACTTTTGAGGTTCGTTGCAGAGAACACCTGCTATTGGGGTAATAAGTTACAGCTAGGTCTAATCTAGTGTTTGTCTTTGTTAATCCGACTGCTGACAAGTAGGTCCGGCTTGTAAGTGTCCATGTGGCAAAAAAAACCCGGCCACATCAGCCACCTAATTAAAACCAAAGAAAAAAACGATGAAGAAGAGGCCCGGTCCAACTAAACAAGAGCCGAACATATCTGAGTCCTCGAGTCTGACTTGAGAGCCGAACTTGTTTATCCTAAATTCAATTTTTGGTGTGAAATAATTATTTTTGTATATAGAAGCAGCATGGAGACCAGCAATGGCAGTACCAAGGAGATAAATAGTAATCCCCAATGCCGCATGGAGTGGCCTTCCGATTGGTACATCGAGGAACCAAAGGCAATCACATCAAGATTGGCCCATGAACAACCAGTTTGACTCAACCTTGGACTGCCCCAAGATGGACCGGATTTTTACTGAAGATCTTGTATACGAGTCTCGTTCTAGTGAACAATCAGGTTCTGGTGATGAGGATGTACCACCGCAGGTCAAGGATACCAGGCTCCGCAAGAATGAATGTTTGAATGTTTTGGTGCTCAGGCGATATTGGCAGTTTTTATTTGCCTATTAAAAATGGTAATTTTTTTTGTTTTGTTCTTGACCAGGAGGTTGGCGTGGCCGGTTTTATTTTCCGCATTGACACTTACAAATGGGACTCCGCATTCAGTTAACAAAGACAACCACCAGATTAAACCTATGTGCAACTGATTACCCCAATAGTAGGTGTTCTCAGCAATGAACCCCAAAAGTAGGTGTTCTCTGCAAAACTAGCACCAATAAGTGATGGTTTGTGCAATTTCCTCGCCCGCGACGTTCGGACGACGCCAATATCCCGCGGCGTGTTCGGACGGGGTTGAGATTCGCTGACTTTGCAAGTGGTGACTTTGTGCCACTGACATGCGGACCCCACATACTACGGGCCCACTTGTCAGTGACTCAAAGTCACCTGACTTTGAGCCTGGGCAAAGTCAGCCAATCCACGCCCGTTCGGACGGTGCCAATAGCGTGGTCGGACGCGTTTTCCGCGCCGCGAGTGGAGATGCTCTCATGCTGGCTAGTCCAGTGTGTACTCGTACATTGCATGTGTGCTGCCGCTACTGGTATACGCTCGCATCTGCTGCTGCTTTCCAGAATTCATTGCACGCATCTTCTGTAGATGCTCACACGCACCAAACAGCGCCCCAGCATTTACACAGGGAGGACCATTGCTTTCATCCGAAATCAGCAGTGCCAGTACCAGTATAGTTAAGCATCATTCGCTTAATAATATAAAAAGTCAAATGTCCTCTTTCATATGATTTCAGGTTTCTTTTTTCTCTTTGCACGATGATTTCAGGTTCCTTTTTCCTTTCGCACGATCCTTTTCCTTTCGCACGATCCTTTTCAGGTTCCCGTGGCAGAAACATCAACAGGAAACCCGAGAAATCATAGGAGAACTATCAATTTCTGCAGCTGGCGTCTTGGTTGGTTGGGTGCTCAGCTCAAATGCCAGCACCGCCCCAAGCGGTCGACGACCCATTCGTACTTCCATTTAATGGAGTGACAGGGTCTGGGTGGTGCCAATTCCTCTTCAATTCTCCTTCCTCTTGCGTGAAACCAGCCATATGCGACTTGTTCTCCAGAAACGGAAGCCACGCTGTTTATGCCTAGATTTCAGGAAACAATGCCTCACTTGTGCAAGATCGGGAATCTTCTACCGGTAGCAGCCGTGTGAGGCATCTTTCTAATAAATTTATGTTTGTGTGCATCCGGAGATGTAGATGCCAGAAGGCTTGCACTTCCTTGTCGAGAAGTAAAATAGGTGATCAGAAGAAGTTGGAAAATATCGAGGAAAATGGATGACAGTACAAGTAACTGTTCAGTGTGATTCATAGAGCACTCATCTATTGTGTCACAAAGGATATGTAACAGGAATCCACGAACAAGTAATAGCAGGCAGTTCGGTATTACAATTCAGCTGGGATGACGAGGAAGAGAACTTTCTATTGGAGGATCAGACCCTAGATGTCCCCAGCTTGCGCTCAAAGAGTCGGCGTAACAGATAGACTTGAACGACGCTGGCCACGATAAGCGCAGCTGACTCGAAAATCGCCTTGTGGATGGCCCTCCTGCTCATATTTTCGTTCACTGCAGCACAGCAGGAAATAAGCGATTAGCTGGAAATGTGATGATTAACTGCTGGCACCAAACTTAAAACACAAATATTAGACTATAACATGGTAAAGCAAAGAAATAGTACGGAATCCACTAGCTACTTCGGCAGCAGTTATAACTCATAAGATATTACAGAAATATACTTCTCAACAAACCATCAGGCTTGGCTAGGCAGTCTTGAACCCCGTTGATGGTTTCATTATATACAATGGAACCAGGGGTGTGGCCCCTGTTGATCTAAAAAAAGTCTTGAACCCCGCTGAGTTACAACAAGGTATGACAAATTCAGCAATTTAAGATAAGCAGCCAAGTTAATTCTGGATAGTTTCAAACCTATTATATCACAAAATGTACCGTTAAGAAAGAAGTATACATACACCCATGCCTTCGGTGCCGCCTCCGTGCCTCTGTGGCCCCCAGGCCGCAGGCGCTGATGGCCTCAGCTTCATGGACTCAAAGCTACCACCTTGCCCCCACAGCGTCGACCAAGGAGGTGCAGGCGCCGCTCTGTCCCATGCATACCGTGCCCCGTCACGGCATGGGCGGTGGCGTGGCTCTCATGGATGATTGTTCGCCTGCAGCGGCTAGGTTGTCGATGGAGGTTTGTTTCTTCATGCAGCAGGGCCACGACATGGGCGTTTTTGGCGGCGAGGTGGTTGCGCCGGACGGCAGTATCCGACTGGCGAGCAGTCATGGTGCACCAGCCGCCGCCGCTCTTCTCGCCGACGGTCGGCTGGGGCAGCAATCTGTATGAGTACTAGCGGGCGCCGCCACCAGGAGACGATGACATGAACATGGAGAGTGGCTAGCGCGCATCATTTCTAATTCCTGCTGCTTGACGTGCTATTGAAGAGGCCCCCAAATGTCTCGATACATCTGTTCTCTATTTCTTCAATTTGCACGAACAGTTCCCTGCGTGGGAATAGTCAAACGGGGGCTGCCTGTACGGTACAGGGTTGCCCAGGTCACGGCGGCGATGTGCTTGTGCTTCTTCCTACGAGGAACTGCCAGAGCTGCCGCTGAGAGCCGCCATGGTCTGCGCCTGGTGCTTGACCATGGCCACATGTGCAGAACCGCTCTGGAAAACAGCTTAAGACGAGGCTAGGGGGCCTTTGCCTGGTTTTATCGGATGTCCCCGAAGGGACCTTTGCCTGGTTTTAGAGTTTATGGGATTATGTCTTCCTGAGATGATTTTGATCACAAGGGGGTTTGTCTATTTTCCGAAACTACTTTCTACCATATGTGATACTTCTTATGTTGTATCGTGTGCATCTACAAAAGTTGTGTTCCAAAGTATGACCATATGTGACCTGTGGAAAAAAGAAAAGACCAAAGTGATAGTATCATGTGTTATTCACACATCATTTCCTTTTTGTGCAGGCCACACGTTATCATATTTTCGGATGAAAATTTGTAGATGCACAAAATATAACGTAGCCTATGTTCATGGTTTATTTCATTTTTTTAAACGAGGAGTGCAACATGCAACATGGGGTGCAGGCGCAACTAGTTGCAAATTGTACTTAGGGCAGAAACATGCCATCCTTATTTAGGTTAAAATAAACATTTTAACAACAGACAAACTGTAGAAACCACGGTTGGTAAATTCTGGTAGTGTCAGCCAATAACCAGAGTGTATTTTTTGATGAGAAACACTTTATACTAGTACGACGGACAGGAATACTAGTAAAATCTGAACGGTATTTTCTAGACAAATGTTAACAGGAGACTTACATATTGCTTGCCGGTCCGTTTGGGCCTCTAGCCAGTGCTGCTCGAACTGAATGTTGTAAAGTGCTTCATCCAACTTCGCAATTTGTTCGAACAGAGGTGCAAAATGTTCTACATCAAGTGCACGAAAGACAAGGATGATGGTATGTTCTTTCTTACCAAAAATTACATTAGGAAAGCTTCAGAAGTCGTTACCATCTTTGGCATGTTGATCGAAATATGAATAATGGCCAACATGCACGTCAAAGTCTATGGTTTCATGATACGGGGACTTATTGGTGAAGCAGAAGCGATGGACACCTCTCTTCTGAACTATGAAGTCAAATTTATCACTCGTCTTGTCACGAGAATCATGGACTTGAGCTCCAGTAGAATCTTTAACCTGTTATTAGTCAAGATGGAGCAAAAAACCATAGAGTGTTACTATAACTTCATGAGTACGTCGATAATGAAATGTACAATGTGATCTAGTTCACAGTTTCACAGTCCAGCTGAGTAGATTTACAATCATACTTAATGAATTACTAACCATAAGCAGATTGATGTAGTTGCATAAATAGGCAAAAAGGTTGAAATGTTATAGTAAATTGCACTGCATTTGCCTAGAAAGCATCCTTATATAGGAAGACTAAGAGCACACAAAAACATCACAACATCCTTAAGAGCTACTTAAATTGGGCTTTCAAAGTGTCCCTCTAACCGAATAAAACTATCACGGTAGCAAAAGGAGGCAACATAATCCCACGTAGAACTTAGTAAATACAAAAGTAAAAGTTCCTACCAAAAGTAAAGCAAGGACACGGAGAAGTAAAAAGCTCTCAGGTTCTGGTCACTTGGGTGACAGAGCAGTCAGCCTGGCTAGAGCGTGGCCTCGGGTTCGTCACATGCCTCTTTTGGTATGGAAGCCAGTGCAGCGGCTACGGAAGCCATTGAGGTGTGTTGTAGGGTATCAGTTTTGGCCATTGGGGTGGCAGAGCAGTCGGCTCGTCGGGTGTGTGGCCTCAGAGCAGGTATGTATTGCAGGTAATGGTTCTCGGCCAGTGTTCCTTATTAACTGATCAATTCTCTACTTAATGAAAAGGCAGAGCTCTTGCCAGTTGCTCGAGAAAAGATGCATTTTGACAATTGTTGTTAAAAATGAGTTAATGAACAAAAAACTCGACAACTTATGGGAATCTCAACAGTATAAAAATATTTTAATCTAACGACGAAATAGGCCGTAGCCCCGCTTTATAAATAAAGCCTCAACGGCCGAACCGATACAATGTGATGAGGGGAACCTCTTACAAAATAGATCAAAGATAAGAAAAAAGAAAAACAAGAAGAACCAAACTTGCCACCGAGGACAACGAAACAAGCCCTAAGTGACGAGGCTCCACGACGACGCCCCCAAAAGGGTAACGACGTAACACGCCGCCGCCGACGAGACCGGAATGGTCAAGGGTTTTCACCCGGAACCCTAACGCAGCGAGGGTAACCACAACAACGCCCCCAAGAGGGTAACGATACCCGCAAGCATCGCCGCCATTGGCGCCGGAGCGCAGAGCTTTCGCTCGGAAAAACCTTCGCACAACGTCCGCACAGATGGATCGCCCAGCACCCCGAGAATGGTCTCCCAACCACGATCTGGGAGTTGCCGCCACCAACTCCAGGAACCCCCAACGTCCGCTTCTCGCCATCCACACGACCAAAAAGCAAGACCATCACCACCATCACGACGCTCGCCACAGAGACGCCCGTGCAGTCCACCTTCCAGGGCCGCCGCCCGGCGTCCGCAATCTCAACCCGAGGAGCTAGCAAGTCGTGGTGTCAACGAGGCGGTTGAGCGAGGCCGTCGGCGGATCAAGGCCCGCAAGGTCGACATCGGCAACCTTAGGAGGAGATCTGCCGTCCTCCACCGCCTGAGGCGGTCGCCGACCGGACGCAGCAGCAGTGCCGGTCAGGCCCAGATCAGGCCCGACTAGCTCCGCCGCCGCGCTGCAGCGCCAAGGTCGCCGATGTCATCCTGCAGAACGACTCACGGACGCACACACCAGCCAGGGCCCGTTGAACCCAGATCGGGCCCGGTGGGCCCAGATCTGGGCCGAGCAGCCCGGCCATGGCAGAGTCCCGAGTACACCCGTCGCCGCCGCACGTGTTGTCCCCACTGCCACCACCGTGGAACCCCACCGCCGGGGCCGCCGTCCTCCGCAGAGGTCGCCGCCGTGGCCTTGTTGGCTGACCATCGGGTCGGAATTGCTGCGCCGCCCGAGTACACGCCGTCGCCAAGATGCGCCGCCGCCACCCGAGCCCGCACGAACCTCGCAGGTCACCACACCGCCGCCGGAACGGCCGCGCCGCCACGCCCCTGCCCAACGCGGCGCCCCCGTCGATGGCCGCGACCCGTGCCAGGACCCGCGCGAGGGAGTAGGAGGGGCCCCGCCGCCGCCAGCGCCCGGCCCGCGGCCGGCGACGCCGTCCGGCGACGGCGAGGAGAGGAAGAGGAGGAGAGAGGACTAGGGCGGCGGCGGCGGTTAGGGTTCCCCCCGTCGCCCACGGGAGCGACGAGGAGAACGAGGAGAGGGAGAGGAAAAGAATCCCAGACGACGGCAAAAAAACTCCAGTAATCTTTATCGGTCATATTTTAATCTAATACCCAAAAAGATTTTAAATTCAAAAACAGTAACTGGGTACTTCAAATTCCTAATAACTTAGTAAGTAGCTTCACACAAATATAAATGTGAAGTCAGATGGGACAATGCACCGGCACTACAAGAATTCTGGTAGACTGTGCCTACCCTTGATACCCAAGAAAGCATTGGAAATCCATATGCTCATTGCACGACACCTATTCTTGCGAGATATATATACATACATGATAAAAAGGGATTAAGTCCTTACCACGAGGTCCACCCCGTCCTCGCTATAATGCCATGGAGTGTCAGCCTTGATCACCACGAAGGATACATGGAGAGTATCCCCTTCGTACTCCACGTTATGGGAGAAACACTCCTCCCTATCAATCACAAAGCGGATACCCGCAGCCGGGCGCAAGAACGGTATAATACAGAGGACCAAGACGCACGCCCTTCTCCAACTCAGCCCCTCCATGGTATTATTGGCAGAGGAGCAGCAACCGATAGCACAAAGTTTCCTGCAGAGACAAATTTCAAGGTGTCAGTTGATCTCTTCGACGATCCACACAAGCAGTCGCCGCATCGACTGGTGTGAGCCTTGGGATCCTGTGGTGTCATGGGACGCCAAAAATTCTACTAGAACATTGCTGTTTAGATCGTTGTGCAAACACTAAGAGTGCATGGGCTGTTTGTTCTACGGGCGCATACAAGGGGAAGGACATGGTGGAGTCGCAGAAATTACTAATCAACTAACTGGAATTTTACATCGGGAAGGTGGGATACATCAATCTAACGATTTCTAATCAAGGTTTACCTACCAAGAGTTGAGAGTCCGGTTGGATCTGACCTCTAGGAGTGCATGCCTCCATCGAGTAGGAAGAATTTGGGGTAAGAGGTGAAGAGGAGGAGGAGGAACTTACTCACTTACCGCCTGCTGGCGGCCGTCGGGGAACTCGCTGCCGGCGGCTGGCTCCGGCGATTCTCCCTTCTCGGCGGAGGAAGAAGCAGTCAAGACTCGAGACTCAAGAGAAGTCACGGAGCGAGCTCACCTTGCGGAAGAACGCGAGAAAACTTTGCCTCTTTCCGCAATTTTTTTAGGGAATAGTTTTTTTTTTTTTTTTTTTTGAGAGGAAGGAATAGTTTTTTGTGTGTGTTTCTTCCCACGTAAGTGGCCGATTAACGTGGGCGTTTTATAACAATGGCCGTATGGGGCCTTTATGGACACAGTAGTTATGTCGGCCGCAGAGGTGTCCTTGTATAACCTGGTCCGATCAATGATCAATGGGCTAAGTTTGCCATAACTCGGCCTGCTATGGGAAGCCCAGTGATGCGCGAGGACCTGGCCCATGTTGGCCCTAAATATGTGGGGCTCGCACAAATCCAATTTACATACTCCTCCACATTCCCTTAAATAACAAAAACCTCCTCCGACAACTACTCGTGTCGAGGATCATATCGTAATAATGCATAAGCATCCGTATTAATTGCTCCCCTCAATTATTCTTTTACGATGATGGTTATTTAGATAGTGATGGATCAAAGATCTTAACATTAAAGATATCATAACTTACATGTAATTGTGTAAGAGCTCGTTTGGTGCCATCATTTCATTTTGTATAAAGGAAACACAAAGACCATGATGACATCAAACGACAGGGGTAGGGACAGATATTCACTTAACAAACCAAGACATTCCATGGAATTCGTTGATATGACGTTTCAACTCCATCACAGTCAAACACGATTAGCATGGAATTTGAATTGATTTCCATGGCTTTGCCCCAAATGATCGCTACCAAGTGAGGTCTAAACGACATAACTTGTATAAATTGTTCTGATTTCATAAACTACATTATCACAAGTAGAGTTGAAACTGTGAGGTGTTAGTACATGGTAGAAATTATACTTTGCATTTGTAAAAAAGGTGACATGAACCTCCTAGATCCGCCCTTGACTATTCTTGTCGATCTCCACCATGAAGAGGGAGTAATTCAGCCCCTAAACAATAGGTTTGTGGTCATAAATTGATCATATCTTGTCATGTGCTATAATTGTTTTAACCATATTTGCTACCCTACATGATTATGCCACTATATATGTAATTCTATGTAATTCTCGTGGTGTATTTTTGATTATTATATGATAGAAAGATCCTAAATGTTGCGTATGTGAGGAAATAGGTGATTAAAAACAATTAGGATCGTAGCATAATCAAAAATCCACCACGAGAATTACATATATAGTGGTGTAATCATGTAGGGCAGCTAATTTGATTATTATATGATAGAAAGATCAAATGTCGCCTATGTGGGGAAATAGGTGATTAAAAACAATTAGGATTGTAGCATAAACAAATGCAAAAATAAACTAGTGTGTATACCAAACAATTGAGATCAAATAGGAGATACCTGAGTCACTTGGACATGAATATTTATCTCGGAATTCACTTTCCAATGGAAGCTAACCTTCTTTGGAGAGATACGACGGTGTAATGCTCCACGACTGCTACAATGGTCTCACCATGTGGTGTGGTTATCCAATGAACACAAAGCGCCACAAAGACGTCGCCTCAAAATACGGAGGCACACCACTCACCGAATACCCACAGAGGTTTTTCTTATTCTCTTTGAGGCTTCCTGTCAAGTGAAGTGCCTCGATAAACTATGAGATACTTGAGGGTGGTCACCAAACCCATAAAAATTATTCGTTTATGAAACCGCTCAATATATTTCCAAAATGTTTATACGAGAACTTGTATTAGATCTCTTCGTGCAATATATCCATATAATCCTTTTTTAAACCGTTGGGTAAATCTTATTTACGTCTTTAACTAATTTACAAGCAACATGAATCAATTAATATGTTCCTGACATTTAACGACTTTCAGTCGATCGAATGCAAAACCACAGCATATCGATTAAATTTAGTGTGTCGACTATTATAACCAAATTGATTTTTGCATATTATATTAGACAGTTTCACGTTTGCTGTTCTGGGCCGCCTAGCTTGATAGATTCCGTCACATGCCCACGACACCCGCCGGTGCACACACGCTGGTGCCCACGACACCCGCACGCTCGTCACCGCCGGGGTATAATCCATGGCGACATGGCAAAAAGAGCACGATCACGAGGGATCGACGAGCCTGGTGCATGCACGCCCTAACCATTTCGAGACTAAAATAACCAATCGGGAGCGATCGGCGCAGAGATTGGCGCCGCGGGCACGAACCATGTCCGTGCATATGCGTGAGCAGTAAACCCCTGCAGCTCTTGGACAAAGTAAGGTTCAAAGTTTTCAATCAATCTTGAGCACTGACGCGCACGAGACAGGCGACCGAGATTCCTCAAAGTCCGGCTGGCCGGAGTGGCGGACCGACGGTGGGAGGGAATCTCTAATCGAATCTCTAATCTTCAGATTAATTTACTGGCGTTTGACGTGGGTTCTGGGGATCATGTGTCCAATAGGAGGCGGTGACAATGTTAGGTGTGTCACTACTTTCAACTCTCCCATAGGCAAATTGTGAGACATTTCCAACTCTCTGCTCCTACAGGTTAGTACATCGAATAAATGTTATTGCATCCAAACATCTACGGGCGTAGCCTCAGGCTTGTCATCTCGTTTAGCAGATATCCCAGAAGTGAACACGTTTTCTCTCCTTCCTTTCGTCATATGGAGTAAGTTTGTAACATTGAATACACATAATATTTCTAAACTGAATTTACACACATGTCGATAAGTTGGGACGACCAGTTTGTGTTATCTAGTTTGGATCACCTTTCAAGATAACAACAATGCCATCAATTGAAATAACGGCGTCGTCAAAATAATTAATTAACTCGAGTAATCTCTCAAGAGATGATCAGTCCAGATATGCTTCTCTCTCCCTCTCGATGTAGATGATCAGGAATTGCTTCTCCCACTTGATTTAATAATCAAGATCTAATTCTCCCCCTAATGTCGTGCAAAACTATTCCGAATGTATTTCGGCAAATAGATCCAATACAAAACTCCAACAAGCCATGCACTTGAGCAAACATAGCGAGCGCAAAACTGTGGTAAATTATTTTAGAAGACATGTTGAATGCAAAACATTAATTAAAGTGACAACCAGTTCGAGCATACAAATGAAAACTGCAACATCAAACATCTACAAACCGTTAGCCAGACTTAGAGCATCTCCACCGGGGGGCTCCAAACGACCCCCCAAAGGCCCTTTGGGGGGGCCGGACACCAAAAACCGCCACCAGCGGCACCCCCCAAAGGCTCGCCCCGAGCGATTTTATGTCCGACACCTCCAATCGGGCCTCCAAGTTTGGAGGCCCTCCTGGGGGTGCCGGACATTACCGCGGGCATGGCCCTGACAGCGATGGCCCGCCCGTCATACACACAACGCGCCCGTGCCCTGAGTCATTCGCCCCCACAGCCTCTCCTTTTTTCCTCTCGCCGGCGATTCGCACCATCGCCGCCACTCTCATCGCCGCCTGCTTGATTCGCACCTAGGGGACCTTGGCGCAGCTCTAGGGCCCGTCTCGCGCTGCCGGTCTCCGGCCTCGTCTAGCGCCGGCGCATCTAGTTCGAGCCCGGGTACGCCTCTTCTTCCCTCCCGCCCCGCACGCAAGCTGTTCGACCATTGGTTGATAGGCTGAATTTGTTGATTCGTCAAACAGGCAATGGACAGCGACGACGACGAGGTCATGTTTTTTGAAATGATGGCGGAGGATGCCGCTCTTGTGGCCGACGCAGAGGAGAATGAGATGATGATGGCCGCACTTCTAGATGTCGCAGTCGAGGTAGACGCGGCGCCAAAATTTGGAGGATCATCGAAGGGGTGGACGCCCAACAAGGAACGCAACAGAGCAACTGGGCACGCTCTGTTGTTCCAGGACTACTTTGCCGAGAAACCGACGAACTTGCCTCATGAATTTCGCCGTCGCTTTAGGATGAGCAGGACCTTGTTTTGGAAGATCTTGCACGGCGTTCAGGACTACGATGACTACTTTGAGCTGAAGAGAGACTGCACCGACGTCCTTGGGTTCTCGTCTATTCAGAAATGCACGGCGGCCATACGGTGCCTTGCTTACGGGCTACCCGCGGATGCTCTGAATGACTATCTCCGTCTGAGTCCACAGCCGTCGAAGCCACCTACAGATTCTGTAAGGCAGTTGTGAAGGTGTTCGGCGAGCACTATCTGAGAACACCAAATGAGGAAGATACGGCGCATATTTTGGCACAAGGCGCAGCAAGAGGATTTCCAGGGATGCTTGGAAGCATAGATTGCATGCACTGGAACTGGAAGAATTGCCCCTACTCGTGGCAAGGGATGTACAAGTCAGGGCATCACGGGAAGTGCAGTGTTATACTTGAAGCCGTGGCAGATCATGAACTTTGGATATGGTATGCCTACTTCGGCACCGCCGGTGCCACCAATGACATCAATGTGCTCTACAAGTCCACTGTGTTCAAGAAACTTGTGGATGGCCTAGCTCCACCATGCAACTATGTGATCGGCGGCCATGAGTACATCAAGGGGTACTATCTTGCTGACGGTATCTACCCCAGTTGGGCTACATTTGTGAAGACAATCCGCAACCCATTCGGCGAGGTAGATTGCCATTTTGCAAAGAGACAAGAGGATGTTCGCAAAGATGTGGAGCGGGCTTTTGGTGTGCTCCAGGCCAGGTGGGTTGTTGTCCGCTACCCTTGTCTTTCATGGTCGCCAGGCGAAATGGATGCAATCATGAATGCTTGTATCATCATGCACAACATGATCATTGAGGACGAGCGTTCTACAAGGAGGCAACAGGTCGGCGAACTGTTCGATTTCCAGGGGCCTATGGCTAATCCACAGCCGGGCGTGCCGACGGCGTATCGTGAATTTGTTGCCGTAATTTGGGAAATTCGTGATGAAGCTACGCATAACCAACTGCACAATGACCTCGTGGCGCACGCATGGGCTATCAAAGCGAATCAGCCGACGGGGGCAGCGGTTGAGGGATATGTTTTAATTCGAATTTAAACTTTGCAAACGAATATGAACTTGTGTCGTAATAGAACCTATTACTTTCAAACTTTATTAATGCATGCACATACTTATTACATATGATTACAACTATTCGTCGTCATCGAACTCAGCCTTAGGCGGCGGTGTCCCAGGCACGTCGTCCGCCGGCGCCGCGTCAGGAGGTCCCGGCTGCCACTCCGGTTCTGGGGCCTGGGAAACGGCCGGTCCTGCATATGCTCCTGCCGCACGGGACGGCCACGGTGACCAAGGTTCCCACGGTGAGAAAGCAGGGCGTGCCGGGGATGGAGTTGCGGGCTCGCCTTCCTGTTCCGCCGCGTCCTCTTCTTGCTGTTGTTCGGCGGCGACCATGGCATGCTGCTCCTGATCGGCGACCAGCACGGCCTCCCTCTCCTCCTCCTGATCGACCACCACGACCGCCTCCTTCTTCTCCTCCTGATCGGACAGCACCGCCTCCTTCTTCTCCTCCTGATCGGGCAACACCGCCTTCTTCTCAGGCGACGACATGGCGAGCGAGTTGTGGGTGGAAAGAATGAGATCGATGTGCGGCCGCGAGGATTGTTATATTGGTGCCAACCGGTGCGAACGCAACCCGAATCGATGCGGCGGCGGTTGCAATCCACACGAAGCGTCATAATGCGGAGCGACGCGGCGGCGAACCGGCGGCGGTTCGTGCGCCCGTAAGGTGTTTGACAGTTCGCTCAAATTTTGGGCCGTTTGAGGGGTGGGCCTTTGGGGAGTGCCGCTGTGGGCGGCCTCCAATTGTTGCCCGGACACATGTCCGGCACCCCCGAAAGGAGGCCCAATTGGGGGGTGCCGGACACGATTTAGAGGCCCCCGGTGGAGATGCTCTTACACAATGCATGATATAGCAGGCATACCGTGGTATCGAGCTTGGCGACAAAAAGTACCATTCCACCACGAAAGGCGACTTTTGTGTAGTGTGTCCCTAGGGTAATAGCATGATTGTTCACAAAAAAAGGCTCAAATTCGTTTGATGTCTGTAAAATAACCCTTTCATAAATAACGAACATGGATGCTACGCTTATACGATTTTAAAAGGAAAACACAGCACGCTTTGGCAGCACGTTTTTCTTCCTACTATGTGGGGATAGATACCAAATCTCCAAGAGGACCACAGCAAGAAAGCCCTAGGTCAAACTGGTACGGCCGGCATTTGTGCAAAATTTGCACTTGAAATCTAGCCAATGAGTAGAGGGCATAGTAGCATAGTTAAGCTAGCTGAACTAATGAGAACTTGCCTGTGGCAAGATGGTTAGGTGGGTGGTTGTACCCCCAGCCCACCAGAGTTCAAACCCCAGGTTTGACGCTGGTGTTTCTCATTTAAGGCGGAATATTCTTCAGTGGGAGGCGACGTTCCCGTCGACAGCGAGGCGCCCGTGGTGACTTCGTCAATCTCAAGACTCGACCCGCCGGCTCAGTCTCTCGGAGGTGCTCATAGGGGTAGGGTGTGCGTGCGTGCGTTCATAGGGGTGAGTGTGTGCGCGTGTATATGAGCGCTTGCGTTGTACTGTGTTTCGCAAAAAAAAAAAAAAAAAGCTAGCTGAACTAATTTACCGCCGGATCAGACGCAAAAGTAAAATCACCAAGGTCACCCAGCCCACTAGTCCAGTGAAACAACCAATGGAGGAGAGATGCTGATTCCCAATTGGGGACACAAAGAGAAAATTGATGCTGAAAGGTAATTCTGAAAACAAGGAAAGCAGAACCGATGAATGAATTGAAAAATGAAATGGGTATTGTTGGATACATAAGTAACTTTTCACATGATTTAATACATAAAAAATAGATAAACATGACTAATAAAATAGAAATTAAACTAGGCATGGAATTTAACTGATAGTACGCAAGTAGTAATTGTACACAGATTTGTGATTGTTTGAAGACTGGTCTCAAATAGAAGATATAAGATCGCATACGATGTAGAAGAAGACAACACAATGGCGTTGATGGATGAAAAAAATGTTGCCGAGGAGGTCGTCGGGGAAAAAGTCATCGTTGGGGAAGTAATTGTCGGTGTCCGTGTTATTAGAGAAGAAGCCAGTAGTCGCATGAGGACGCATCCCAAATACTTTATCGCCCTCTCGCCCATACAAAATCACGTGAGGCGCGAATCCGGAGGTCTACTGTCTCGTCCCGCGGTGCACGGTGTAAAATAGGACGAGGGAAAGACATGATTGGAGGCGGAAAGAACTAAAACGAGGTTTGCAAGAAGAGACATAGAGACTCTTCGGGTTTTCTCCCACTAGGGAGTGACGAGACCTTTCAGTTTTGTATTCCACCAGTGTAAATGTTGTTTCAATTTCCTCGGGTGCGATCATTCATATTCGTCCATTCATGTGAGGCAAAATAAGAACATTGCATACACGTAGCATAGGTGCTACCTCGTCTCGACTGACAGGCGGCAGTGAAGGAGAAGCGCTCGTGTAGCTCTCTTCTTTTCATACTCATACACCAAATGGAACAGTCTCCCTTGTAAGCAGATCCAACACCTTCTGGACTATCAATGTGGAACTAAATGTTATTCCCGCTTGTTGCCATGCATAATTGCGACAAACTGAGGTCCTGAGATTTATAAAAAAAATCTAAAAATAGAGAAAAAATGAGCGGCCGTACCAGAAACTGGAGCGCTGTGTTTTGATAGCGGTAATTCTGTGTACGCACCAAGCGCGAGCACGGAAGCTCAAACCCGGGCGGGCTGGGACGTATCAGCACGTCGCTGCCATCGGGCTAAGCCTCGATCCACACAAAAAATAGAGAATGGGTAGGACCATTTAGACCAAAATTCCAATGTGTAAAATACAATGAGCTAAAATAAGAGAAGATATATGAGCAGCAGGCCATATCGTAGCTGACCCCATGCAAGATTTGCTCACAGGGATAATGCTGAAACTTTGTTGGCGTGCATGTATGGGGGAAGGAGAAGACGAAGACTCGTAAAACGATAGAGGGGACCGTTGCTAGATCCCCTCCTCATCCTCACCAATTTTGCCACGCTGATCCTGTCAAGATGTATATCTGTGGACGAAGTAGTCTATCTGTGCTTGGTCGTTTGATCGAAAACCAATGGGCAGATATCGTCGTCGACGGCGAGAGAGTGGACGAGTTTCAGGAGATATTTTTCTCTGTTGATATTTCGTATTGAGCAGAACGTTGGTTGGAAACTGAGAGACGATACACGAGGAAGTGAACACCTGTGATGAATTATCATATGCTCCTATGGATTAAGTGGTCGATACATGGTCGTTTTTATATGCTTTAGAGTTGCAAGAGAACATGTTCTCCTAGTGAAGGCATCCGAAAGGAATCCATATGCATGGTTGACCTTTTGCAATGTCGGCTATTAGTTATACCATGGTTATGAGCCTATGACTTGTGCAAACTTTTCGTCTGTAAGTTAATTTCAGTATGTAGACATTTTCCTCCGTTACTTAGGCACGACTGCAATGCAAATACCACGCCACCCCTAATCTCCCGGTTTAGTGCTGATCCAGGAGCACAAGAGCCGTGCAAGTATATATGCCTCACAGTTTTCTATTGCGCGACTTGATTTGACCAATAAGGAGATAAACATGTAAGGCCCAGCAACAATTTTCTTTTAAAATGTATAAAGCAAAAGTCAACCGAGAGTATTGCTCATGTTGGCATCTGCCCATGACCCACTACGGTATTCAAACCAAGCAAACCCTAGACGGCGCACATTTTTTGCTGTAGGCGGATTTTGGTATGGATGCTTTGGTGCCTATGAATATAAGCCCAAGGTCAAGAAGCCGAAGAATGATGATTCGTATATCCAGGAAAAATAACAATCATCCAAACTGATGCTTCCAAACATGCTTCATCTAAGCATACTCCTCCGAATCTTTTCTCAGTAGGTTGATTTTGGTAGGAATGCTTTGGTGCCAATTGAACAGAAGTTGGCTATGCACAATGCATGATCAACAAGCCGAAGAATGATAGAGATCCTAGGATATTAGCCATGATCATTCCGATATCCTGGGATAATAACCATGATCCAAACTGATACTTCCAAATTTGGCAACAAATTTCAGAATATATGCATTTAGATCTTCTTTATTCAACTGAGTCAATCGAGCAATATACTCCTCCATATCTTCTTTCAATTGGGCAATTAATCCTCCATCGACGTCGAGCAGCCAAATTTGAACCTGAAAATGTTTAAATACATGGAGCATCACAGGATTTGTTCAGCCTCCAAACACGTCCAACCTAAAAAAAATCCTCCACACACATGTTTATTTTATCTCTGAGACAGGAACATGGTCATGTTGTGCGGTGAACTCAATTGAAGTATGATTAAATTGGACACATGCCCCACACTGGGATCCACAAGCAAGCATGTCTAATATGGACAGGCAGAGGAACAAGGCACCCATTGGGATGGTCTTTTCCCCCAAACATCTCCCTTTAAACCAGTGAAGGGACACCAACCAAAACCACTGCCTATGTCTGCCCATACACAACTACACAACACAAACTACAACTAGCCATGTCCTCTCTTCTCTTGCTCCCTCTCCCCCATAGCCATAGGTCCATCACCAAATATATATACTAGGACTAGGTGAGCTGCTTCAGCCTTCATAGTACAACAGCAACAGGGAGGAGGAGGAGGAGGAGGAGGAGGAGGACGACGGAGGGGCGCCACCACCATCACCACCACCACAAGTACACTCGGATTAGGGGGGAGCAAAGGAGAAGTATCCGTTTTGCCTCACCGCCTTCTTTCGTTAGCTAGCTCTGCCTTCCCTCTTCTCGTGTGCAAGCAAGAATAACACAACAATGATGGCCTGTGGGTCTCGAAGCAACGAGATGGTCGATGAGTTTCAGAAGCTGGTCATCAGGATGAACCCTCCAAGGTTTCTTTCCTTCCAAGTCGAAAACCGATGTTTCCCTTTGACCTGTGTCTCTTGTTAACCGTGCTTCTTCTTCTTGGCCTTTGGGAACTTGCAGGGTCACCGTGGATAATGCCTCCGACATGACTGCAACCTTGGTCAAGGTAAAGCTACGGGGCCCTGCTCTGTTCTTTGCAAATTCCTGCAGACATTTCTCTGCGGAATTGTTTTTCTCACGCTTCGTTTGTGCAGGTGGACAGTGCAAACAAGTATGGGACCTTGCTGGAGGTCGTTCAGGTACTGACCGATCTGAAGCTGACCATAAAGAGGGCCTACATTTCCTCTGATGGGGAGTGGTTCATGGATGGTGAGTGAGCCGCAAGGCCTTTCTTTCTCTGCAGCATCCTTGTCTTGGAAAGATTAAGGAGGAAGCCAGTGTGCCTTTCTGCTTTCGGTTTGGCTGTAAATCTTTCCATCGATTTCCAATCTTGATGAGGTTCCTTCCACCTTTGTGCTGCAGTGTTCCATGTCGTTGATCAGGAAGGGAATAAGCTTTACGACGGCCAAGTCATCGACAGAATTGAACAGGTAATAAAGTGCAAACAATCCCAGCTTGTAGCTGACAATTAATGGTGTTATTCCAAAGAACAGAGCAAAGCGCAGAGTAATGTGCAGTTGCCATTGCAATTCGCTGACGAGAGTTTGATTTTGTTGTTGTTTGATTTCAGTCTCTGGGAGCCGGGTCCCTCAGTTTCCGGGGCACGGACCGGTGTGTCGGCGTTGAGGCTGAGGCGGAGGCGGCGCAGACGGTGATCGAGCTGGTCGGCAGGGACCGGCCGGGCCTCCTGTCGGAGGTCTTCGCGGTGCTGACCAACCTCGGTTGCAACATCGCGGCGTCCGAGGTGTGGACGCACGACGGCCGAATGGCGGCGCTAGTGTACGTGACGGACGCCGAGACCGGCGGCGGCATCGAGGACCCGGACCGGCTCGACAAGGCGAAGCGGCAGCTCCGGCACGTGCTGCGTGGCAGCAGCCGGGACAAGAAGAGCGCCAGGGCGGCCATCTTGGCGCGCGCCTCGGCGCCGCACGCCCAGCGGCGGCTGCACCAGATGATGCGCGCCGACGACGGCGAGGGCTGCGATGCGGCGGACGGCGGAGCACGGAGCCTGCCGGGGGTCGTGGTGGAGGACTGCGCCGAGAGGGGCTACACGCTGGTGAACGTGCGGTGCCGCGACCGGGCGAAGCTGCTGTTCGACACGGTGTGCACCCTGACGGACATGCAGTACGTCGTGTTCCACGGCACCGTCATCGCCGAGGGCTCGGAGGCCTACCAGGTACGTCGTGCGCGCCATTTTCCTGCTGCCATCGTTGATGAGACTGTTACATCGGTGCATCTTTCCCTGCCATTCTGCAGTACACGGCATTTCACCGGTTCCGATGCCTGCTCGCTCGCATATGTTTGACCAGTAGTACACGCTAGTGGTACTAGAGGGCTGCAGAGATGCCTGCGTTGTTGGATACTGTTAGATCTCGGCATGTGACGAGGGAGATCCTGCCTAGTTTTGTGTGAACTTGACTGACTTCCCTCGTCCTTTCCGGCCACTGTCCTATAGAGTATAGACAACGAACAACGAGAAGATATTTTCGTTTTCTTTTCGTACGAAGCAGAATTAAGGAGACAGTACTACATGCTCATCGAATGATCCTCTGGTCTTTCAGGAGTACTACATCAGGCACCTCGACGACGGCGCCGCCGCCTCCCACGAAGACCGCGAGCGGCTCCGCCGGTGCCTCGAGGCCGCCATCCAACGCCGGAACACCGAGGTAATACATTCTGTTCGGACACAAAACATTCCTACTCTGAGCAAATTACAGCATCTGAGTGACGCGCTTGCACTCCACTCTGCAGGGTCTTGGGCTGGAGCTCTGCTGCGAGGACAGGGTCGGGCTGCTGTCCGACGTGACTCAGATATTCCGGGAGCACGGGCTGTCCATCACGCACGCCGAGGTGGAGACCCGCGGCGAGCGGGCGGCCAACGTCTTCTACGTGACGACCACGTCGGGGATGCCCGTGCCGGCGCAGGACGTGGAGGCCGTCAGGGCGCACATCGGCGACGAGATCCTCTTCGTCAAAGAGGACGCCGCCGCGCCCAAGTCGCCTCCGGGCCGCGACGGCGGCGGGCGCTCGCTCGGGAACATGATCAGGTCCCGCTCCGAGAAGTTCCTCTTCAACCTCGGTCTCATCAGGTCATGCTCCTAGAGGAGCTAGCCAAGCATACCTAGCTCAGGTTGACCCCAACCTAGTAGTTTCAGGGTTGTAGTACGTAGCTAGCTACTAGCTAGCTAAGCTAAGTAAGTAGCTAGGGGTGGCGCGGTTCCTTCGTCAAAGGCCCGCCCGCGCGCGCGTTGATCCTTGTCAAGTTCTTGGATGAAAAGGAACATGCGCGTGTTTCATCGTCGATAAGTATCACTGTAAATATTTTCCATCTCGCTGAATCTTCTGCCATATCTTGCTTCCTTGGATTACTCTTGTCCGATCGACCGTCTAAATTGCCATCGACATGGCGGATCAAGCTCACCACGAATCACGAGAACTATAGATTGACTTTGAAACGTTGTACTTCGTTATGTAGCTGATGAAGGGAAGGGACGACGACTGAATGGGGATCGAGGTCCTTCCGAATGCGCAAGGTTAAAGCAAAGCGGCTGGTTTTGTTATGCATGGTTGTATCGAGTAACGAATGTCGATGCGTTTGGGGCGCCTAGGTTGCTGTTAAAGTATGCTAAACTAGTCACGCTGAATCTAACAGACTACTGTCATTCAACTGCTACTCATGTACGGGATCTTGGTTTCTTCCCGTTCAACTCGATCTAGTTTAATCTAGTCCCGGTCAATGCATACTTGGATATGCTTGTGAGTGATAGCTAGACTACTTGAGGTTTAACTAACTTTGATTTAGTTATTGTATAGCGTTAGCAAATGGTGGTTCTCCCCAGCTGAAGAAACTGTGAATTTAATAACTTGTGATCATCAGCTTGCTACAGTCATTGACGTACGTGAAAGGATGAATGCATCATGCATGTGAGAGTTAGTATGTTGCTCCTTAGCCATGGCCAAAGCATACTGTTCAACTACAGTACATTTCTCCTAATTAAAGGTGAGCTCGGGAAGGAGAGAGGGAGATCGAGCTGAGAAAATGCAGAACGGTCGATCTGGGTTCAAAGAAAGAAGAAAACAGTAGCTAATTTGTTTTTACGGAAGAAGGAAATATAAAACGGTGAGCTCGATCGATCCAACTCTTGGAGTTTCCAAGGAACACGAAGACGAACGACCGGCTGGACACACACAGGAAGCAGCACGTGATGCTTACTATTAACAACTCCCGCAAACCAAACAGTTGCCTTCTGTGCAGGCTAGTGCTAAACCTCTGAGTCTGAGTCAGCCACGCGACAAAACTTTCATTGCCGGACGTCGCGAGCACCTTTTCATTCGCGCGCGGGGGAATCGCACAGTTATCTTTCGTTTTAATCTTTTTTGTTCACGTGAAAATGAAACCCAGGGCTATACATAGCTGACACGAGGCGACACAAAGGTATCTCACTGCTCTCCTTTTAAGCTATAGGCAGCAGGCTTTGCGTTCCCATCATGTATACTATCTGATCCCATTAAGCTCATTTTCAATTATTTTTTCTGAAATGAGACAAAATTACCATTTTTGCTAATAGTAATCAGAGGAGAGTTGAGCGGATTATTACCGGGAAATCGTCCGAAAAACCAGAACAAACACACTCGCCGACCATGATTGGACACGACCGTCACGAAGACACGCAGAACCACACAATGACTGACCACACAAACTGCAAAACGAGTGCGTCATCTTCATCACCATGCGGCAACTTCGACTTCACCAGAAGACCACCAAGGAAAACCTCTCTCAAGCAATGTCGTGAAGCCCACGCTGGAATATGCCAAACAGGCGACTCTTCACGCGAGGACATACAACTCCGATTTTGATGACGAATTCCAAAGAGGATGCACGAGACCCACACCAAAAGAAAAAAACACCACCAGACCGCTCCCTATGGGTAATCGTCGATGCTCAAGGTAGAGCTTGAGAACATAGCAGCTCCAATTTCGACAGCTTAAGAAGAGCAAGACGTAGGCACTCGGACACGCCGTCATTTCTTAGCTTCCTTTGTTCGCTGGTTATCGTTGGCTGTCATACTCCTAGTCCAGGCAAAGCTTAGTTTGCTCCCTGATTAAGTAAAGGTAATCAGGAGCACCAACAAAGGGGCCGGGTTTAGTTAGTTACACGAGTAAAGCGGCAGACCAGCACTTGCCTGCACGACTGATAATTTTTTGTAGACAAGTTGCGATCTGAATGGTAAAAGGTGGCAGCTCTCTGCCCTGCATGCACGTCGTGGTGTTGCGCGGTACCTTTTACCAGAATTCTTATCAATCGCAAATATCGAATTCATGGGCTAAAATCACTCGACCGTCCGTACCCGTGGCACGTGGATGCATGGTTGTAAACTAAAGATCATCACATGCGTGAACAAACCATTGCAGCAGGGTAGTAAATACCAACAGTAGATTAGTTTAATTGAGATCTAATACCTCGCACGTTTTAGCGGGACATTTGTAATTTGCACTTTTTATCTCGCATTTTTAGCATGGAATAAAATAGGGCGCTATATCGTCACTTATAGCACACTATAGCATTTAGAGAATTGTCTAGCTGAATATATCATGTACAATAATCTCACGCTAACAACACGCTATATCGATATAGCACGCTAATAGCGTCTTTTAAGCTGAAGCTATTTTGTTATAGCGCGCTAATTTTTCTCTAGTTTTTACTGTATGCATGGTTTTGTATCTGCGTCATAAATCACACAATTTAAGCTATTCTAATAATGCCATAGCCGTACATTCTATGTACTGATAGTGTTACACCCATCTAAACGTTTTACCCGCAATCTCTTAAGATGAAGCAACCCATCACGTCAACTTGGCCTGCCACGACGGACGTGTTGGTTGATGTCTGACTGAGCAAATCGTTGGTGACACCAAACCCCAGTTGCGAAAGGCAGATTGTTAGGGCGTATTTTGTTACTCGTATACATTTTGGTGTCTTTGTAATTGTATCCATTGAGCTCTTGAGGAGAAACGCCGCGTGACCCATATTTCGCATTTCCTTTGCTTACTAACAATTTTTCATCTAGTCCCGTATGCCAGGAAACAAGTTTTTAAGCACCGGACTTGGTGTATATCTGTGTTTCGTGTATACTAACCTATTGTCATGTGGCGAAACTTATTTCACACAGCCACATTTCAACAATATACGGTGATGGCACATTGGCACAAGGAAGAGCGGTGAGCAGTGGTGGCGCAATGGCGGTCACGGTAGAGCTGCACCGGCACCGACAAAGTTTACGGCAAGGCGGAAATTTAGGGCGGCAGCGAACACCAGTGAAGATCTGTTCGTCTATGACCGATAACCATGTTGAGATATAGCTCAGTAGCTGTTGCGCTAGACGACGGAGTTCATGAAGTAGAGCAGCGGCGGTTGATTTTTTTTTTTAGAAAAGGGAGTGCGGATCCCCGGCCTCTGCATCAAAATGATGCACACAGCCGCCGCATTTTATTGCATAGTTTCAACATCCAATAGGTTTACAATTCACGGATCACAAAGTGTGTAGATAAAGATCAACCAAATGAAAATCAAGAGTCTAAACATCTAGTCTTCTACGATTTAACCATCCTCCCGGGCACAAGATAGAACGCACGACCGCCATCATGCGCATACATGCGGTATCCATAATCCCCCTCTGATCCGCAGGTAGGAGTAAGGACCACGCGTTGATCCAGTAGATTGCTTTGTTGATAACCTGCAAATAATGAGCAATAGAGATTTTATTAAAGACAACATCATTTCTGCCATTCCAAATTGACCAAAGCAAAGCTGATACGCCTATACGTATCCGTGCTTTTGTTTTGATGTCAATTCCATTTAGCCAAGTACCAAACATATGCGCAATGCTTGTAGGCTTAGGGATATTGTAGGTAAAATGAACAAGTCTCCATATATTGCGAGCAAAGGAACACGAAATAAAAAGGTGTTCAACAGATTCTGCCTCATTACAGAAAACGCATTTTGTACACCCTACCCAACGTCTTCTTACCAGATTGTCTTTGGTTAGCAAAACCTTCCGATGAAGGAACCATAGGAAAATTTTAATCTTTAGAGGCACTTTCAATTTCCACAACTGCTTGCTGAAATACCTTGTGTGTCCATTCAATAAATCAGCGTAGAGAGATTTAACTGAGTACACACCATTGGTATTCAAGCTCCATTTAAACGCATCTGGCTCATCTGTTAGATTAACTCGCATTAGTCTCTCCACTAGGTGCAGCCAATCATTCCATTTGTTTCCAACAAGTGGTCGTCTAAACTGAATAGCTTCCGATAGAGGTGTTACCGTAGTGACATCCGCTACCCGAGCATTTTTGCGCCTTACTATGTTATATAGAGAGGGATAGTCGTTCGCTAACGAATTTTGGCCTAGCCAAGTATCCTCCCAAAACCGAACCTTGAGTCTGTTCCCTACAGTAAACATCCCACGTTCGAAAAATTCATGTTTTACCTTAACGAGTCCTTTCCAAAAAGGAGAATCGTTAGGCTGAGCTTCCACTTGTGAAAGTGTTTTTTCATGAAGATATTTGTTTCTCAAAAGTTCCTTCCAAACTCCCTCTTCGTTTAGCAATTTAAAAATCCATTTACATAGTAAACACCTATTCTTAATATCCAAAACCTCAATTCCTAATCTGCCCTGATCCTTAGGCCGGCACACAATGTTCCACCTCGTCAACCTATATATATTTTTTTTGTTATCACTTTGCCAAAAAAACTTGATCTATAAAAGTCCAACCTTTTTAGCACCCCCTTGGGTATCTCAAAGAAAGACAATAAGAACATTGGCAAGCTTGTAAGAACGGAATTTATAAGGACCAGACGGTCTCCGTATGAGAGCATCTTTCCCACCCAGGACGCCAACTTTCGTTCAAAACGATCCTCTACAGGTTTCCATTCTTTGTTCAAAAGCTTTCTGTAATGTATCGGAATACCCAAATATTTGAATGGTAACGAGCCGACCTCACATCCAAAGATTCGGCGATATTCCTCTCTCTCCTCATTGGCGTTGCCGAAACAATAAATTTCACTCTTGTGAAAATTTATTTTTAAACCGGACAGCTCCTCAAAAAAGTATAGAATAAGTTTCATATTAACTGCTTTCTCAAGGTCATGCTCAAGGAACATGATAGTATCATCCGCATATTGGAGGATCGATACACCACCATCAACTAAATGCGGAATTAACCCCCCTACTTGCCATCTTCCTTTGCGCGAGCAATTAAAATCGCCAACATGTCTGCCACCAAATTAAACAAAATAGGTGATAGAGGGTCCCCTTGCCGTAATCCTTTAAGAGTTTGAAAATAATGACGATATCATCATTTACTCGAACTCCGACACTTCCTCCTTGCACAAACCTCGCAATCCATTCACACCACTGCGGTGCAAACCCTTTCATGCGTAGGACATGCATCTAACAACTATCATTGAAAAGTGTGCACAACATACCAAATTTAAATTGCATATAGTGGATGATTTTTTATTCTGTTTTAAACAAGGCACTCTTCTTCAATAAATTAAACTGTGTGCAGTAGAAATTTTTAATTATGTTTTAACGCTTAAAATTGGAAATTGTGCACAGCATGCTAAATCTAAACCATGTGTAGTAGAGGTTTTTATTCTGTTTTAGTCATTACCACTTTAATGATCCATAGGATTCAATAAAAAACATGATATCATGTCTCACAGATTAATTTGTGATACTTGCATAATTATACTTTCTATATGTGTGTTTGTGTATTTTCCTATCATTTTGTAAAGGGCATGGTTCAACAAATCTTGACAGCGGTTTCTAGTATATGATTAGGTACAAGCAAATACACCAGAATATAACTTTTGTATGACCTGTTGTATGAAATTTATGATCGGATAAGCTGCATAGTTGTTTTCAATATTGATATTGTTGAAATTGTCATCAATTACAAAAATCGTTTAGATAAAAAGTGCATGAATTTTCCATGTGTGGTTTTGATAATTAATGAGAATCTCTATGGATAATGACTTCAATGGGCTATATGTGAATGATTTTTTCATAGATAATGCTTGAAATCTATGTGTTGGATTCAAGGCTAGATGCAATGAAGATAAAAGATGTGCATTGAGTATTGCATCTTTTGAACCTGATACTTCAAAATTTGTAATAAAACGGATGTATGCATCCCCGTGACGCAGAGGTTGGGGCTTCTCCCCATTTCTAAAAAAAACATTGAGTATTGACATCAAGATCATCAATTTTAAGATATGGATATGATATATTAATCATGAAAAAGAAATGAAGATGGAGTTCTAGTTTGGAACTCAAAATAACGCAGATATCAGATCATGATGGAAGAAAGATGCATGCATTGTTTTTTTTTGCGAAACACAGTACAACGCAGACACTTATATACACACGCATACACTCACTCCTATGAACGCACACACGCACACCCTACCCCTATGAGCACCTCTCAGAGACTGAGCCGGCGGTTGGGTCTTGAGATTAAAGAAGTCACCACGGGCGCCTCGCTGTCGACGGGAACGTCGCCTCCAACTAAAGAATATTCCACCTAAATGAGAAAGAACAGCGTCAAACCTGAGATTTGAACTCTGGTGGGCTGGGGGTACAATCACCCTCCTAATGATCTTGCCAAAGTCAAGTTCTCGAGGTGCATGCAATGATTGTGTGGCTAGCCACGTAGATTCCAAGAAATCACGAGCGCTCCTCGAATCCAATCCACAATCCATGGCTCCCGGTCAGTCCCCACCCCAACCATCTTGTTGGGAGGTTTCCCATTGGCCGCACGGTCTCAGAGTCCGGCTCGACGATCTCACCCCCAAAAGGCTAGCCCGACTTAAAAAAGGCGAAGGGAGAGATATCTGCCAACAGCCCAACAGTGCGAAGGTCCTTGGTTCATCGTAGCAGTGCATCTTGTTCTTCCAAATATGAAAGTACGGAGGTCAGCCGCTCGGTAACCGGCAGGAAATTTCTTGGTACGGAGCACAAGCCCTCCCATTTTACTACGCATATGCTTTGTTTCAGACATGCATGTCGACGGACCAAAATCGACGGACTCGATTCGTTTTGAGGCCTCGTCTATGTGGTGTGATCGAGCTTGCACCATTAGGCTAGGTTAGGCGAGGGTCCTATTTGTGGAGCTTACATTCTTGGAACCAGTAGCTAGGTATAGGGTTAGAAGCACCTTGGAGTTATGATAAACAGAACCGGCCATTGGCATTGCCATAGACTGTAGAGTTAGAGTGGTCTCCCATCTCGTGCGAACTGAAACCACGCCCGTCTGTCTGTCGTCGGTGCAAGCGAACAAGATCGCCTGCTCAAGAGATAGGAAACCGCTTCTTTCTTTTTCAGATCTGCCCTGTTTTGATTTCAGCTAGTGGTATGTATACTGACATTATACTGCTGTGGTTACTAACCGTACGTAACTCCGCCTATGTTGTCTCAACATAGCCGGTCCCAAGCCCGGATAAAGGAGGAGGGTTGTGATAGGCTTGGCAAGCCAACGGAAAAAAACCCAGCCACTCTTATGGAGATGAAACCCAAAAGAACCTCGTTGGGGCGTAACCCTCTTAGCGACGCGCCATATCGGAACCCGGGTGTGGTGTCAAATGGGCAAGGGCCGGGCCGCCACCCCCTTGGTGGCGCGCCGTATCTTGGTCTGGATACGGTGATAAGTGAGCAAGGATCGGGTCGTCGCATCCTTAGTGGCGCGCTGCATCGACGCCCGGGTGTAGTGAAAAATGAGCAAGGGTCTTCGCATTTGACTCGACGAGTGCAGAGGGTAAGGAAGTTAGCCGAGCCTAGGAGGATCCGCTTAGGTAGCTGGAATGTAGGATCCCTGACGGGCAAGTTACGGGAGTTAGTTGATACGGTGATAAGTAGGCGTGTTGATGTCCTATGCGTCCAAGAGAACAAATGGAAGGGACAGAAGGCGAAGGAGGTGGAGGATACCGGCTTTAAGCTGTGGTACACGGGGACAACTTCAAACAAAAATGGGGTAGGCATCTTGATCAACAAGAGCCTCAAGGATGGAGTAGTGGACGTCAAGAGGCAAGGAGATCGGATTATCCTAGTCAAGCTGGTTGTTGGGGACTTAGTTCTCAATGTTATCAGCGCGTATGCCCCGCAAGTAGGCCACAACGAGAGCACCAAGAGAGAGTTCTGGGAAGGTCTTGAGGACTTGGTTAGGAGAATACCTACTGGTGAGAAGCTCTTCATAGGAGGAGACCTCAATGGCCACGTGGGTACATCTAACATAGGTTTTGAAGGGGTGCATGGGGGTTTTGGCTATGGCATCAGGAACCAAGAAGGTGAGGATGTCTTAAGCTTCGCCCTAGCTTACGACTTGGTCGTAGCTAATACCCTCTTTAGAAAGAGAGAATCCCACCTAGTGACTTTCAGTAGTGGCCAACACTCTAGCCAGATTGATTTTGTCCTCTCTCGAAGAGAAGATAGACGCGCTTGCCTTGATTGTAAGGCGATACCTGGAGAGAGTATTGTCCATCAGCATAAGCTGGTGGTGGCTGACTTCCGTTTCCGGATTCGTGTCCAGCGGGATAAGCCCCAAAAGTTGCTAGAACAAAGTGGTGGAAGTTAAAGGGAGATGCAACTCAAGCTTTTAAGGAGAGGGTTTTTAAGGAGGGCCCTTGGGAAGAAGGAGGCGATGCAAACATTATGTGGATGAGGATGGCGACTTGCATTCGGAAGATTGCTTCAGAGGAGTTTGGGGTGTCTAGGGGAAGTAGAAGGGATGCTAAGGATACCTGGTGGTGGAACGTTGAGGTCCAGAAGGCTATTAAGGAGAAGAAGGACTGTTTCAGACGCCTATACCTGGACATAAGCGCAACCAACATGGAGATATATAAGGAGGCAAAGAAGGCCGCAAAGCGAGCGGTGAGCGAGGCAAGGGGTCGGGGTATGAGGATCTCTACCAACGTCTTAACACGAAGGAAGGTGAAAGGGACATCTATAAGATGGCGAAGATGAGAGAAAGGAAGACGAGGGATGTCAACCAAGTCAAATGCATAAAGGACGGAGCGAATCAACTCCTCGTGAAGGACGAAGAGATCAAGCGCAGATGGCGCGAGTACTTCGACAACCTGTTCAATGGAGAGAATGAGAGCTCTACCATTGAGCTAGACGATTCCTCCGATGATACCAGCCGACGCTTTGTGCGGCGGATCCAGGAGGCTGAGGTTAGGGAGGCTTTGAAGAGGATGAAAGGAGGCAAGGCAATGGGCCCTGATGGTATCCCCATCGAGGTGTGGAGAGGCCTTGGAGACATAGCGATAGTATGGCTAACTAGACTTTTCAACCTCATTTTTCGGTCAAACAAGATGCCCGAAGAATGGAGGCGGAGTACATTAGTGCCAATCTTCAAGAACAAGGGGGATGTTCAAAGTTGCACTAATTACCGTGGAATCAAGTTGATGAGCCATACAATGAAGCTATGGGAGAGAGTCATTGAGCACCGTTTAAGAAGATTGACAAGTGTGACCAAAAATCAATTTGGTTTCATGCCTGGGAGGTCTACCATGGAAGCCATCTTCCTGGTACAGCAACTTATGGAGAGATATAGGGAGAAGAAAAAGGATCTTCATATGGTGTTAATTGATTTGGAGAAGGCGTAAGATAAGATACCACGAAATGTCATGTTGTGGGCCTTGGAGAAACACAAAGTCCCAACAAAGTACATTACCCTCATTAAGGATATGTATGATAATGTTGTGACAAGTGTTCGAACAAGTGATGGCGACACCGATGACTTTTCAATTAAAATAGGACTGCACCAGGGATCAGCTTTGAGCCCTTATCTCTTTACTTTGGTGATGGATGAGGTCACAGGGGATATACAAGGAGATATCCCATGGTGTATGCTCTTTGCGGATGATGTGGTGCTAATTGACGATAGTCGGGCGGGGGTTAATAGAAAGTTAGAGCTGTGGAGGCGGACTCTAGAATGCGCGTGCAGTTTCAGTTCCAGTAGGCACGATGAGGAAGAGGTTAGACTTGATGGACATGTGGTACCTGAGAAAGACACCTTCCGATATTTGGGGTCTATGCTCCAAAAGGATGGTGATATCGATGAAGATGTGACTCATCGAATCAAAGCTGGTTGGATGAAGTGGCACCAAGCTTCTGGCGTCCTCTGTGATAGGAGAGTGCCATAGAAGCTAAAAGGAAAATTCTATAGGACGGCGATTCGACCTACGATGTTGTATGGCGCAGAATGTTGGCCGACCAAGAGACGACATATCCAACAGTTAGGTGTAGCGGAGATGCGCATGTTGAGATGGATGTGTGGCCACACAAGAAAGGACCGGGTTAGGAATGATGATATACGTGAGATAGTTGGGATAGCACCGATTGAAGAGAAGGTTGTCCAACACCGTTTAAGATGGTTTGGTCATATAGAACGTAGGCCTCCGAAAGCGCCTTTGCATACCGGACGGATAAAGCGGCATGAGAATGTTAAGAGGGGTCGTGGTAGGCCAAACTTGACATGGGAGGAGTCGGTTAAAAGGGACCTGAAGGATTGGAATATCACCAAAGAATTAGCCATGGATAGGGCTACGTGGAAGTTAGCTATCCATGTGTCAGAACCATGACTTGGTTTCGAGATCTTATGGGTTTCAACTCTAGCCTACCCAACTTGTTTGGGAATAAAAGGCTTTGTTGTTGTTGTTGTTGTTTGTTTGTTGTTGGTGACTGACCGTACGTATAAGTCCAAGGCGGCGGATATTGTTATCCTGCCGCCGTATCCCGGGCGACAGCTGCTGCTGCGATACCATCTGAGCCTTTCAGCCGCGCTGCCCATACCTGAAGGTGGTAGTGGTACCGATCCATGGATCCACCAACCGGCAGCCGAATCCCTGGTGTATCCGCGCCCCGCGTACGGCCATGTCGCGCCCGCATGCAACGGCCGGCGCAGGCAACCAGAACGCCATGCCGCGTCGCATCGCCGTTCCCGGCGCGCAGGCGGCGGCAGCGCGGTGGTCACGGCGTCGCGGTCAGGCCACGCGCGGCCACCCAATGAGGTCACGTGCCGGGTGCTCGAATCTAGAAGAGCCGAGGCGAGTTGAGAGATCCCATGATGCCACACCAGACGACGGGTCCACGCCGGCGCGGGTCCCTGTAAAGATGCGAGATCGCCGGCCGGGTCTGGACTGAGTTTGGCTTGGCTGCGTGCTGTTCGGCGGTGGCGGGAGGGGACGACACGCAGGGGCGAGAGGTGGCAGACGGATGGATGGATGGTGACGAGTCGGCCAAGCATTGGGCTGCATGCATTCGCGCCTAGGATCCCGCCCGTCGACCAGGCAACTGCCCGCCTGGTTCGCTACTTGGTATGGCCGGCATCCGAGCATGGTACGGCGCAGGAGTAGCTCCGTGCATCTCTAATCACGGTAGGCGAATTTGGCCGCTACTTTGTTCGTAGACACATCCGGTTGATTTGCTCGTTTTGACTCTAATAATTTTACCTCCTCCGGACATAAAAGGATGTCTCAACCTCGATCAAATATACATGTATCTCACTGAGTACATGTCTGGCTATATATCGGTTCAATATGTACGCTCAAATGCAAATGCATGTGATTGATGGATATACAAAGAGGGGCAAAGAAACATAGAAAGAGGTACGGACTGGACCGTGGCGAACCATACGGACAAGTTCGGACACGATCATTTCCACCTCATATATGGGTTGTTACGGGTTGTCCTGAATAGGTCGGGCACATAGGGACGCAATAGAGTTTCAATTTAGTGGCACTTTTCCTTCTCTTTGATGTTCTAGACAAATAGGAACAGTCATACACACGCGGGGAGAGAGAACGGTAGCCATTTGCCCCCATCCGCCCTCCAGTTTCCTCTAATTGTCGGAGCACCAACTTCTCCGCTCCTTGTCGTCGCCAACTCTCTAAGGAGAGTCCACATCGATCATGCATGTCGACTCGCCGCCACCCCTCGCCGCTGTATGTCCATGTATTGAGCCGCCACGACTCCTTCTGTGGTTCTGCCGACTACAACACTATCTCCCTCCCACCCCACAAGCAACATGTTCGGTCTCTTGCGAATAGTTAATTCTCTTGACATTGATTCATTGCATAGTTTTCTTGTCCATTTGTTACCCAATAAGTTATGTATAGTAACGATGAAATCAGTTTCATCATATGATGGAAGACAGCGTCACGAGAGCGGCATTCGATGATGAAGAGAATCATATGGTTGTCAATATTCATTTAGTTGTGTAAGAGGAGCTGGAATTTGAAGACACTCCCTGACACGGAGGATCGAGGTTGTAGCAGTTGGCCAATAAGAATATTCGAATAACAATGGGTATGGGTTTCTATTCAATGACTATATATGAACCCAGAAAAGAGCTCGCTCTTAGGGAAATTAATTTTCAGGCCAGAAAGTTGTTCAAAAATGCACAAAATAAGCTTCATATTCTGTGCCTTTTCAAGATTATGTTCCATAAAAATTATAGTATCATCCGCATATTGAAGAAAAATATAGACTACTGTTTGGCTGTGAGTGCGGGACATACCCATTCAGATATTTGGGAGCTAACTAATGGTGAATGGAAGATAATAGAGGATCGTTTTGAGAAGAAACTAGCAAGTTGGGCCGGAAAACTCCTGTCCTATGGAGACCGGCTAATTCTGATTAACTCAGTTCTTATGAGCCTCCCTATGTACATGTTATCCTTCTTTAAAATACCCATAGGGGTACATAAAAGGTTGGACTTTTTAGATCGCGTTTTTTCTTGCAAAGTGATGGTCATAAGAGAAAATATAGACTAACTAAATGGAATATGATGTGTCGACCTAAAGACCAAGGGGTCTCGAGATAGAAGTTTTAGAACTTAAGAAGACATGCTTATTAAGTAAGTGGTTGTTCAAGATTTTGTCAGAAGAAGGACGGGTATGGCGAGAGCTGATTCATAATAAATACTTACGCTCAAAATCATTATCACAAGTGCAAGGAAAACCGTTTGACTCTTCTTTTTAGAAGGGCCTAATGAAGGTAAAAGAAGACTTCTTCGAGCGTGGGTCTTTTGCTGTAGGGAATGGAAAGAGCACTCGATTTTGGGAGGATACTTGGCTTGGGGACAAGCCCCTTTGCAAAGTACCCTTCCCTATATAACATAGTTCATCGAAAACAAGTCTCGGTGGCTGATGTTTTGTCCCAAGCGCCTCCTCCAAATATAGGTTTTAGGAGAGCTTTAACCGGAACTAAATGGACAAGATGGTTACATTTAGTAAACCGGCTAATGCAGGTTAACCTCACAAATCAAAATGACGAATTTAAATGGGGTCTAACTACTGGTATTTTTACTGTCAAATCGGTGTACCTAGATTTCATCAGTGATCATACACGGTTTCTCCGTAAATACCTTGGGAAGATGAAAGTATCGCTAAAAATCAAGATTTTATGTTGTTCTTATATCGTAAAGCAATTTTAACGAAAGATAATCTAGCTAGGCGTAATTGGAATGGTTCTAAAAAGTGTTGTTTTTGTGATCAACATGAAACAATTCAACATTTATTTATTACATGTCCTCTTGTTCGAATGACTTGGCGTATTGTCCATATAGCTTTTAATATTAAACCCCCAAAGGATTTATCACATTTGTTTGGTACTTGGCTTAGGGGAGTATCCAAATTAGAAAAGGTTCAGATCCGAGTTAGTGTTTGCGCCTTGCTTTGGGCAATTTGGAACATACGCAATGATTATATGTTTAATAGGGCAAATAAAACTTCCTTTATACAGGTTATTCCGATGGCTACTCACTGGATCTGTACGTGGTCCCAATGGAGAAGCGCGGCGCAATGGATTTTTGGTGCAGCCGCCTGGAATCGGTCGCGTTGGATCTATATTCCTAGTTCAGCTGGCGTTCTAATCTTAAGATAACATGTTAATGCAGTGTCATTCTATGTTGTCCTTATTTTTTAGATGGCTGATTCATATCTCAACTCTAGGCGACCCATGATGTAATAACTGTATACAGATTTCTGCTCTTTAATAAGTAATAAAAGCTGCATGGATCAATCGATGCAGAGGCTGGGACTGCCTCTTTTCTAAAAAAATATGAACCCAACAAACAACAATCCTGACAAGGGTATATGCTCAGGAACATTGTGCATGATGTTCAATACTATAGTGAGTACTTCGAGTTGAAAAAAGATTGCTAGGGACTTCTTTGATTTTCAATCATTCGGAAGTACACTGCTGCTATACAGTGTATTGCATAGGAGTTCTACAAACCCTTTCGACGACTACCTCTGTATATCTGAATCCACAGCCATTGAAGCGCGAACAAGTTTTGTGCGGCAGTGCTGGAAGTGTGTGTGCCCAAATACATCACACACAACTCGGTTCATGGCACTAGCTAGGTGCATTGAGAGTATTTCATATAATGATTAGGATCATCGGTTGCAAGTATTTGAAGATGAAAGAATGGCTCATTGGCTTAGCAGGAAATGTATAAATGAGGGCATGTGGGAACTTGCAGTGTTGTACTTAAAACTGTGGTAGATTATCACCCGTCGATTTGGCATGTACTTTTCGGCATGGCCCGGTTCTCACAATTATATCGACGTACTGCAACACTCTTCGATATTTGCGAGACATGCTAAAGGGCATGCCCCAAATTGCAACTATAATACAACAAGGTGTACAACCTACCCGATTGCATCTATCCTTGTTGGTTGACATTTACTAAAACATTTTGTCGCCATGTTGGTGAGGTAAACTCTCATTTTGAAAAGAGGCAAGGAGCCCGTAAAGATAGAGGGAGCATTTCGTGTACTTCAAGCGAGATGGTTTGTATATAAGTGGCTGTGCAATCAAGTTTTGTATGATTTAAACTGAGACATGAAAATAGGGTAAAAAATGACAAGGGCATCGGTTTGGATAGCGCTGGCCGGGCACCACCCCAATATGCCGAATAAAATCCGGGGGTGCCGTGGAGATATTTAAAAAAACTACTCTATCGTGTTCATGTGCATCTGCGGCTGTATTACATGGGCAACATTTGGCCGACCGGAAGTCATGGACGACGATTTTCTCGGGCGTTAATTACTCAATAATATGATTTGAGTTGTTGATGTGACAGCGAGCCATGTGTCTGTCACGTGATAGCACAACCTTTGCATGCCGGTTCCATCATGCCACTTTTCCGTCAAGGATATACATAGCATGGGTAACTCTTTGAAAAATGTTGATTAATGTGTGCCGCTCATGATGAAAATAAATAAACAGTGGAGATGCCGGAAACGACTATTCACCGACGATCCTGATGCCGGAAAAAACATTTTCCGATTCGATCATCTTGCTCTTTCAAACTCTCCAGAATATTTTATTTGAGACGTCTGATTTTTAGAGGAAAGGCTCCAGGAGCCCAGCTTTTATAAAGCGAAAGGAAAAACATCAGTTAAGGGGACATCACCCTACTGTCACAAACAAGTACTGAAACAACCAAAACCACATCCAGCCACGCAACAAGATAGAGCAAAATACAGCCTAGTGGCGAACTAGCTCACACAGGAGCAGCTACAGCACGGATAACAGAAACAGGCCAAAAAGGCTAAAGCTTGAAGCGACGCTAGCCCACGCCGGCACGGGTCGACACCAGGAGTTGTAGATTTGAGGCCACCATCTTCATCTTGTCGAGGATCTCGTTGCGCCCGACCTTAAGCTTTTCCGGCAAGAGCACTTTTCACTGCGAGATGTAGGAGATAGCACGGTGAAGGTTAGTCAGTAGGGAAGAGCTCACTTTACGATTAAAAACCATATCGTTCCTAGAAGTCCAAATAGCCCAGGCCACAGCCCCAAAACACATCCAGAAAAGCAAATTTTTCTTGTTCCCCGGTTTCTTCAGAGCAGCCTCTGAGAAATCATCAAAGCAGGAAGGGGAAAAATCCCAATTAAAGCCATTTTTAAGACACCACCAGCTAAAATGAGCAGTGGGGCAGTTGAAAAGCAGATGATCTACAGTTTCTGGTTCCCCGCATAGGCTGCACCCAATTTCCCCCGGCCATCCCTTGGCTTTTAAGTCAACCGTGACCTTAATCTTCTCTCGAATACACATCCAAACAAAGATTTTGATTTTTAAAGGCATAGGTGTTTTCCAAAGCTCCAGCATACCAGTATCGCGGATCCCAGGATCAAGAATCATGTTGTACATCGATTTAGCCGTGTATATTTTCTTTTCTGTCAGCGCCCAAAAACCCACATCCTCCTCCGAGGTGAGGCACACACCACCCAGCTCTCCTCTAAGCTCATTCCACTCCAAGTTTTCTCTGTCTCCAAAAGACCTACGAAAACCTAAGTGCAGCCCATCTTGTTGCATTGCACTACTCACCGAGATATCTGCATCATCACAGACTTCAAACAGTCTAGGGAAACAAACAGACAGCGGTACTTTGAGACGTCTGATCGAGAGTTTAAATCTACATATACTTCGTAAGTATGAATCAGCGCAGACAATTCTCTACAGAATAGCAAGACAATGATGATATTTGCATCTTGTTTCAACAAATTTTTATTTTTATTTTTGCATCACAAATTGTAGCGGAAATGAAACTGCATAGGTATACATCAGCTTTTGTGATACACTCACTAGTTACTTCTCGCGAGAGTATGTAAAGTATTTTGGCTCCTGCAAAAAAAAAGGCCAGACACCTCTCTTTTTTCAGGCTAAACCGATCCGTCTCGCTTGAAAGTCGCCTGAAATTTCATCAAGCCACCAATCAAGGGACTATTGCCAGAGAAACGAGGAACTGATCTCGAGCGAACAACTAGAAACAAAGATCTGTTCCCGAAGAGGGAAGCTAGCCGCTAGGCATGCAGGCAGGTTGATGAATCTACATGCAGCAGAGACAGAGGCGACGCACTGCTCAAGGAAAACAACGTTAATCTGTAGCTAGCCTTTCGTCCTCTATCCTCCTCTTCTTTTCTGCGGCAAATCTCGATTCAGCGGGCGCGTGAGCTGCTACTATGATGAGGCTGTGACTCAGCCTTGTCGGGAGGAAACTGAGTGACCGCAGTTCTCGTTCTTGCTTTGGCATCTTCTCGATGAGCTTCTGCTTCTCACATGTATGCTTGGTGTTATTTTCTGGTGATCCAAATTCCAGCGGTAGTACCGCTGGGTTAAGCGGTACTACCGCTCGAGAGCTACCGTCACCGCTACCGCCTCCGCTACCGCCAGAATGGCCGTCTGACGCGTTTGTCCGGTACCGACTGGTACCGCTGGCGGTACCGCCGCCGGTACCGCTGAGGTGGGAAGAGACGAACCAGCCCACCCCAGCGGTAATACCGCTGGGATAAGCGGTAGTACCGTCGAGGTGGGATCTTTTCCGGGTTGGACTGCAGCCGACCTAGGGTTTGATGTCTCCATATATTCCTCTTGTAAGCCGCCGTTTTGGTAGTACCGCTGGGATAAGCGGTAGTACCGTCGAGGTGGGATCTTTTCCGGGTTGGACTGCAGCCGACCTAGGGTTTGATGTCTCCATATATTCCTCTTGTAAGCCGCCGTTTTGGTAAGCCACACATTGTAAACCCACGGCGTTTGTAACCTCACCCGATATAGTGAAGTATTGCTGGCTGGCGCCCGTGGTTTTTTCCTCTCCTTTGTTTGGAGAGGTTTTCCACGTTAAATCTCGTGTCCCCTTTGGTTTGATCGTTCCGCTCTTCGTCGTTTCTTTGCTATCGTTTACAACAAGTGGTATCAGAGCCCTGTTTCAGATCTGTTTTCAGATTAGGGTTTTGGATGGCATCGATGAAGTTCGATCTACCGGCGCTGGACTACAAGACGAGATTTCGCTGTGGCAGGTCAAGATGCGTGCGATCCTCGCACAGTCCAATGATCTTGACGAGGCGCTGGAGAAATTCGGCGACAAGGATGCGGCGGCATGGACCGCCGATGAGAAGCGGAAAGACCGTAAGGCTTTATCGCTTATTCAACTTCATCTATCTAATGATATTCTGCAAGAAGTACTCCAGGAGAAAACCGCAGCGGCACTGTGGGCTAAGCTGGAGTCGATCTGCATGTCCAAAGATCTCACCAGCAAGATGCATGTGAAGATGAAGTTGTTCACGCACAAGTTGCAAGAAGGTGGTTCGGTAATGAATCACTTATCGATCTTTAAGGAGATCGTTTCTGACCTAGTGTCGATGGAGGTAAAGTACGATGATGAAGATCTAGCACTTTTACTTCTATGCTCGCTGCCAAATTCCTTTGCAAATTTTCGTGATACCATACTGTTAAGCCGTGATGAACTAACCACCGCGGAAGTATATGAGGCCCTGCTTGCCAGGGAAAAGATGAAAGGTATGGTACAGAAAGAGGAGTCGTCGTCCTCCAAGGGCGATGCTTTGCAGGTCCGAGGGAGGCCTGAGCAGCGAGATAACCACTACCACAACAACAACAGAGACAAGAGCAAGGGTGACAGAAGTCGCTCAAAGTCCAAAGGCGAGACAAGTTCTGCAGGTATTGTAAGAAATCTAATCATGTCATTGATGATTGTTGGAAGTTGCAGAACAAGGAGAAAAGAAAAGGTACTTACCAACCGAAAAATAATGAAGGTAAAGATACCGGTGAGGCTTCTGTTGTTGATGGTAGTTCTGATGGCGAATGCCTAGCTGTTTTAGCTGCATGTGTTTCTCGTCAGGATGAATGGATTCTAGATACTGCATGTTCTTTTCATATTTGCTGTAACAAAGATTGGTTCAGTTCTTATGAGTTAGTGCAGACTGGAGATTTCGTGCGTGTGGGGAACGACCAGCAATGCAACATTGTTGGCGTTGGTTCCGTTCAGGTCAAGACACATGACGGTATGACACGCACGCTGACGGGAGTGAAACACATACCAACCATGGCAAGAAATTTGATCTCGCTCAGTACCCTTGACTGTGACGGGTACAAGTACAAAGGAGGAAATAAACTCCTAAAGGTATCAAAAGGTTCTCTCATAGTTATGGTTGGTGATATGAATTCTGCTAAGTTATATGTTCTTAGAGGTAGCACGTTATCTGGTACTGTTGCTGCTGTTTCTCATGATGACGCTAGTAAAACTAACCTTTGGCATAAGCGTCTTGGACATATGAGTGAACTTGGTATGGCAGAATTGATCAAGAGAGACTTGCTGCAAGGATGCAGTTTGGGTAAGATGCAGTTCTGTGAACACTGCATTTTCGGTAAGCACACAAGAGTTAAGTTTAATGCTTCTGTCACACCACCAAAGGTACACTTGATTATGTACATGCTGATGTTTGGGGGCCATCTCGTAAGCCCTCTTATGGTGGTGCTCGTTATATGCTTACCATTATTGATGATTACTCTAGAAGAGTTTGGCCTTATTTCATGAAAAATAAGGATGATACGTTTGCTGCTTTTAAAGAGTGGAAAGCTATGATTGAAAGGCAAACAGAAAGGAAGGTGAAATTACTTCGTACTGACAATGGTGGCGAATTTTGTTCGAATGCCTTTAATGATTATTGCAGGAAAGAAGGCATTGTCAGGCACCTCACCATCCCGTACACGCCTCAGCAGAATGGTGTAGCGGAGCGGATGAACAGGACCATCATCTCCAAGGCTCGCTGCATGATCTCCAACGCTCGCATGAGTAAGCGTTTTTGGGCTGAGGCGGCTGCCACCGCCTGCTACTTGATAAACAGGTCACCATCTATTCCCCTCGACAAGAAAACTCCCATTGAGGTATGGTCAGATTCTCCTGCTGATTATTCACAGCTTAAAGTTTTCGGCTGCACTGCTTATGCTCATGTTGATAATGGAAAGTTAGAGCCGAGAGCTATTAAGTGTGTGTTCATTGGTTATGGTTCGGGTGTAAAAGGATACAAGTTATGGAATCCCGAAACTAGCAAGGCATTTATGAGCAGGAGTGTTGTTTTCAATGAATCTGTTATGTACTTTGATAAGTTGTCCTCAGATGTTTTGCCAGATTTTTCTGAGGAGCAGGTTCGTGTCGAGGTGGAGCACTCTGTTGAAAAGGAAAATGTCACTGTTGACAATGATGGTGCTGCTACTTCAGATGATTCTGATCCTGATTCTGCTGGTTCTGATGATTCTGATTCTTCTGATTCTGATAATAATAATGTTCAGAACTCACCCCCTGTTTTGCAGCCACAACAGTCTATTGCTGCTCGTAGGAACAGGAGGAATTGTGGTCCTCGACCACGTTTAATTGAAGAGTGTAACATTGTTGATTATGCTCTGAGTTGTGCAGAACAGGTGGAGCACGGACATGAGCCGTCCACCTATACTGAAGCTATTGGTTCCGGTGACCGCGAGAAGTGGCTTGCTGCTATGCAAGAAGAAATGCAGTCACTCGATAAGAATGGCACATGGGAAGTTGTGCGCTTGCCTAAGAAAAAGAAGGCAGTCCGCTGTAAGTGGATCTTCAAGAGAAAGGAGGGTTTATCTCCTAGCGAGCCTCCGAGGTTTAAGGCAAGGTTAGTTGCAAAAGGCTTCAGTCAAATTCCAGGTGTTGATTATAATGATGTTTTCTCTCCAGTTGTTAAGCATAGTTCAATTCGTACATTTTTGGTATTGTTGCTATGCGTGATCTTGAGCTTGAGCAGTTAGATGTAAAGACTGCGTTTCTGCATGGAGAGTTGGAGGAGGAGATATACATGGACCAGCCAGAAGGGTTCATAGTGCCTGGTAAGGAGGATCTTGTGTGTAAGTTGAAAAGGTCCTTATACGGTTTGAAACAATCTCCTCGTCAGTGGTATAAAAGGTTTGATTCTTTTATGTTGTCACATGGCTTTAAGAGGTCTGAATTTGATAGCTGTGTGTACATTAAGTTTGTTAATGGATCACCTATATACCTGTTATTATATGTTGATGATATGTTGATTGCTGCCAAGAGCAAGAAAGATATCGCTGCTCTCAAGTCACAGTTGAGTAGCGAGTTTGAGATGAAGGATCTTGGTGCTGCTAAGAAAATTCTAGGTATGGAGATTACCCGTGACAGAAATTCTGGTTTGTTGTTTCTTAGTCAGCAAAATTACATTAAGAAAGTTCTTCATCGTTTTAACATGCATGATGCAAAGTCTGTTAGTACTCCTATTGCTCCTCACTTTAAATTGTCAGCTGAACAATGTCCTAGTACGGATGAGGATTTTGAGTACATGTCTAGAGTTCCATATTCTAGTGCTGTTGGTTCTTTAATGTATGCCATGGTTTGCTCACGTCCAGATTTATCATATGCTATGAGTTTGGTTAGTAGATATATGGCTAATCCTGGTAAAGAACATTGGAAGGCTGTTCAGTGGATTTTCAGGTACCTTCGTGGCACATCCAATGCTTGCCTCAAGTTCGGCAAGACTGATGAGGGACTCGTAGGCTATGTGGATTCAGATTTTGCTGCCGATTTGGATAAGAGGAGATCCCTCACAGGTTATGTGTTCACGCTTGGTGGTTGTGCCGTGAGTTGGAGGGCAACGTTACAATCTGTTGTTGCCCAGTCTACCACTGAAGCAGAGTACATGGCTATTGCTGAAGCATGTAAAGAATCGGTTTGGCTGAAAGGTTTGTTTGCTGAGCTTTGTGGAGATGATACTTGCATTAACCTGTTTTGTGATAGTCAGAGTGCTATTTACCTTACCAAGGATCAGATGTTCCATGAGAGAACAAAGCACATTGACGTCAAATACCATTATGTGCGTGATGTTGTTGCAAAAGGTAAGCTGAAGGTATGCAAGATAAGTACTCATGATAATCCTGCTGATATGATGACAAAGCCAGTTCCTGTTACTAAGTTCGAGCTTTGCTCGGGCTTAGTTGGTATCACTGTCTAGCCCAAGAGGCTATTTGGCGCCGAAGGTGTTTTCTTTGTTGTTTTCAGGGTGAAGTTCTCTTTCATGCTACAAGATGGAATTTGTCTCAAGGTGGAGTGTTATTTTTGGTGTTCCAAATTCCAGCGGTAGTACCGCTGGGTTAAGCGGTACTACCGCTCGAGAGCTACCGCCACCGCTACCGCCTCCGCTACCGCCAGAATGGCCGTCTGACGCGTTGTCCGGTACCGACTGGTACCGCTGGCGGTACCGCCGCCGGTACCGCTGAGGTGGGAAGAGACGAACCAGCCCACCCCAGCGGTAGTACCGCTGGGTTAAGCGGTAGTACCGCCGAGGTGGGATTTTCCGGGTTGGACTGCAGCCGACCTAGGGTTTGATGTCTCTATATTCCTCTTGTAAGCCGCCGTTTTGGGGTAAGCCACACATTGTAAACCCACGGCGTTTGTAACCTCACCCGATATAGTGAAGTATTGCTGGCTGGCGCCCGTGGTTTTTTCCTCTCCTTTGTTTGGAGAGGTTTTCCACGTTAAATCTCGTGTCCCCTTTGGTTTGATCGTTCCGCTCTTCGTCGTTTCTTTGCTATCCGTTTACAACACTTGGCATGCATTACATTGGGCCGGCCAGATGCTGAAAGTAGAAACAGCCACGAACATTTTTTACAGCACGCTTCGTTCAGACGGTATGCACAAGCATCGGCTTCACAATCGACTTCATCATAAAACAGAATTTGGAATCAGCTCAAGAATTGGTTGGGGTTGCCAGAGATAATCTTCATGGATTCGGCGAACTTTGCCTCCGGTAAAGAATGGTGGTAGCATTTATCTCTCTCAAATGGTCATAGGAGAAAGGCGATCTGGTCGATGATCATGCTCACGGCTTGGGTAATTTGGAGCGAAAAACAAAATGTGAGGGTGTTCGTCACAAGTCTACACCGCCAATCCTTGTCTTCAACAAGATCAAAGAGGAGGCCCGCTTTTGGATTCTTGCGGGGAGCCAAACTTTGAGTTGTATTATTCCGCGAGACTAAACTTTTTGCCTTGAGGGTGGTCACACTTTGTGGTGACTCCAAATTTTGTTTGAAAACTTGTCCTTAATTACTGCGATTAGACAAAATTAAATTTCTGCATCCGTCTAAAAAAAACAAAATTTAGCATGAAGTTACCCAGCAACGAATGGTTTTAGAGAGTACAAGTTTTAGGGTGGTTGGCATTTTTAATAACTGTTCATCCAGCGAGATTTAACGGTGTTAAAATAGTCGGAACCAGACTGACGGAACCGAACGGTTCCGCGGAACCGAAATTTGTGTGGGATCGGTACCAAATTATGTGTGACCATAATTTAATTTTAATTACTCCCTCCGTCCAATAAAAGATGTGGAGGCACAGTTCAAATACATTTTCTTAAAAAACATCCCTAATACATTGAAAACGTGTCAAATTCGGCCTTCAAATGTGAATTTCAAACTCAGATTTTTTTCTCCGTCTCCGTCATCCTCGACGTCCGCCGCCGGGTCGCCCTACTCCGCCGCGGGGGAGAAAGGCTGTGAAGCTCCTCCGCCGGCCAAGGCTAGCGGCAGCCGCTCTCGCGTACGCTGCTGCCCCTCTTGCGACCGCTGCCGGCCCCAACTCCTGCTCCGGGGAACAGCTCCCTGCCGCCCCCTCGCCGTCCTCCGCTCGACTAGTAGCCCCGCCTCGCCGAGATATATGTCCTCCTTGAGCTCTTGCCGGGAAGCCGGGGATCAATGGAATCGAGGCCGTCTGCCCCCACGCCGGCCGCCCCTTCCCTACACGAGTTCGACACCGTCACTCCTCCGGTGACTGAAATATGGCGGTGCCACCACCCAAGTCCCGTCCATGTTCACGCGCGTGCTTCCCTGCTTCTCCTGATGAGGACATCCCTAGTTCCTTACCATCTTTTCCTGTTGATGATGTTGCTGCTCAAGATAAGCCTAATGATGTGAGGATTGGTCCAATGACAAGATCAAGAACCAAGTTATTAGAACAAAAGGTGAACTCACTCTTAATTGAATATGATGTTTGTGATTATGAGAATTTTATACTACCTAAGTCTATGCATTTATGTATGATCAGGGTTATTGATAACACAAACATTATCGGAGGAGAGGAGCAGCAAGGCATGGAGGATGACATGGGAAACATGATGAACAAGTCATTCAAGAGCTCGAGGGAGGAGAGGGAGGCAGGAGCACTTGAAGAAAAGGAGTTCTGGTCTCAGTCGGAATATCCGGTTTGGCACTGACCGGAATATCCGGTCCATCGACGAATTGCGCAAAAACCTTCCTGGAAAAATTCCGATTATCCGATATACCAAGGATCGGATTATCCGACTTAAGTGAAAAGTTTCGTTCGATGGTTCTGTAAAAACTCGGATAATCCGAGTCACCCGTGACTCGGAATATCCGATCCAAGTCGAAAAAACGGCCTGCGAGCCTTTATCGAGTCCGACTCGTCCTAGGTCGGTTTAGGTCGGGATTTTGGGCGTGGGAAAGTTTCCCCAGCCCCCATATATACTCAGGAACTCTATTGTAATAGGTATACCACGTTTATGTTAAACCCTAGATTGGATTGCTAAGCATTCATCTATAGAATTCCTCTTTGTTTCGATCGGGAATTCAACCCCTCCACTTTGTTGCGATCTGGAGGTACTTGTTACCAAAGTTTGAGTGTGATCTGTTGTTCCACTGGGAATTAGTAGATTGCAAAACCGCTTCGTGGTCGGCGGCTACGTTGCATCGGTGTGAGGCGTCACGAATATCCATTGGGTTGAAGAGTTGTTGCATTGGCAACAGGGGAGCAGCCGGAGAGTTCGTCGGGTTCTCGCAAGTTATCCTTCATCATCATCCATCCACCCACCGCTCATCGAGAAGATCGGGCCACCCCTTATCATCTTGGTATCAGATTTCGAGCGTTTACTCGGTGAGCATCCACAAATCCATCCCCATAGATTTACTGTTTTTCGTCCTATCCAGAAAAAGCCAAAAATATTAGCTTTAGATTTCGCCATAGCCCTAGATTGCATCGGTTTACAAGTTTTAGTTGCTGGTCGTTTTCCTTTGTGTAGCTTATCCTTGTTCGAGTCGTAGAAGTCTAGGGTTGTTTCCGAGTCGTTTTCTGTTTTTCTGCCGTGGCACAGTTTCGTCAGTTTTTCTGCCGTGGTTACGTTTTCAGTGTTTCGTCGAGTTTTCGCCTACGCGCGTCACAGTTTTCGTCAGTTTTTCCTGTCGTGCGTCCGTATCAGAGACATAGACACAACCTTTCTATAGCCCGTGTTAGGAGCTTACCCATATAAGACTAGCTAACGTTTTGTGCTCACAGGTTGCTCGTTGTCGTGTGTCTTTATATATCTTAAGTTGCTGGCCATAGAAAATTGAATTTAAAAAAAAAAGAGAAAACAAGGGAAAAACAGAAAAGACGAAAAGAGGCCAAAGTGAAAAATTGTTGTGATCAAGTTGTGACACCACTAGTACTTGAGCAATCGTGTGCCTGTCAATTTGAGCTACTTGCTAGTGTCTTTCTAGTGCATTGTGACATTCTTGTTCATAGTTGCTTTGCCCCGTTTATCTCCACCGTGTGCGTTTCCAAGTGTGTCATACGATCAGCACTAGGATTTGTAAATTGGTGTAGTTAGGTATCCCTACCAAGCTCCACTAAAATACCCTAGTTTTGTTGTGTGACACTTTGAGACCCATAATATTCGCTTCACCCCATCCGTGCACGTTCTGCCCTACGAGAGGTAAGCTTTTGCTATTCACTTTGGAACGGTAAGATCCACAATTTCTTTCGGTTTTAATTGAGTTGAGAGTTTTCCACACACATATATATATATAGGAAGCTCATATGGGGCTCCTAGGAGCATGGGCACCAGGATGGAATACGAACAGTTTTAGGTATGTAGACATATACATATAGCTTGGGTATGTATACCTTAGGTATGTATGAGGTACATATGATTTTGGGTATGCACATTATGGGTATGCATACCTAATATATACACATACCTAAGTTATTTATATATATACCTGATCTGTACGCGTACGATTGGACACACATACCCAAGATATATATAACATGTAGATACCTCGAATACGCATACCCAAGGGTATGTGCACCTCCTATATACCCAACATGTGCATACCCAAGGTATATGTGTCGTCTACATACCCAAAATGTACTGTATTCTATCCTGGTGCCCGGGCACCAGGGAGCATCTGTTAATTTACCTATATATATATGCAAAATAGTGGGCTAACATAGGGAATAGCTATGCATGTCCATCCATCCATTGGATCATCCATCGAGAGCACACAGAAGCAACGCGAGAGCACGCGACTTAATGGAACGGCGTCATAACCAGAGCACACCGATATTTTTTTAAGCAGCCTGACCACCTCATACCACCACACGCTTCTCTCTCGTTCATTCCCCACCCCATACCAGATCCCACCACCACCACGATGCCCACCTTTCACCGAGCGAGCCCGGCTGCCCTAGACCGGGCGGGGAACCGTCGGCGGTCCTCCACCACGCGGGGCAGGAGGCGCCGCGGCCGCCTTCCAAGGCGAACACGGAGAGGGAGGACGCGCTGCCTCGAGCTCGCAGGCTCGCCCATGCCTCACCCGGTCGTTATGTGTCGTTGACTGCGTCGAAAAAAGTACTGGCCACCGCGCGCGGAAGGGCCGTCAAGGGACGCCGGCGGCCGGCGCGTGCGGGCAGGTGATTCGACCGGGCCTGCACACAGCAAGGAGAGGAAGATTTGGGGTCGCATGTTGAATCTGTACCTCACGCCGGCTGTTTTTTATCTGATTTGATTCACGTTTTCTTTTTTTCCTTCCGATCTGGATTTTGCTTCACGGTTTGAGGAATCATGTCCAGGATTAATTTCTTGGACATAGTGTGTTCCCGATCCAGATCAGAATTTTTCTAATCGTTTATTTTCAGGCAGATCTAGTCCCTCTTTCACTGGATTTAGGTTTCTTTCTGAATGGTCTTAGGGAACAAATCACCTTCGTAAGGAGAGCTGCTGATTTGCTAGCACGGGGATCCTGGAAGGAAACCGAGTTGAAAACGGATATTGAGATGGGCGTGGTGCCCTTTTTGATGTTTTTTATTGTCGGCAACAAGCGGTTTCGCTGGAGCTATAGGATACGGCTCAAAACCGAGTAGGAATCGCCAGATGAATGGTCTCCATTCGTTTTCTTGTGGCTGTGGCTACTAAATTCGATTTTTGTTTGCTTCTCTCCTGATCGTGATAAGGGACACTAGTAGAAAAGTGGCCTTAGAGGCGGACCTTTAGTTGCGGCTCGTTTCCGAACCGCGACTAGAGGTCTCGCGGCTCCGACAGATCCAACGGCTAGGACAGGTGGCGGTTTGTGCTGGAGCTTTGGTCGCGGTTGGAGCCACCAACCGCGACTAAAGGTCCTCCACCTGCGGCCGGAGCCGCGCGGGGCACGCGCGAGGACCTTTAGTCGCGGTTGGTGGCTCCAACCGCGACTAAAGGTCCCGCACAAAAAGGCCGCCTGTCCTAGCGAGGACCTTTAGTCGCGGTTGGAGCCACCAACCGCGATCAAAGGTCAGTCGCCTTCATCTTCCACCCCGAGCCAGCCTTGGCCATTTCGAGCTCGAGTTGAATCTCCATTTTCTCTCCACCGAGCTCGATTTCATCCACGATTTTTTGCACCATTTGTTAAGATTGACGGTGGTGCATCTATCCAAGGGTTAGCAACTGCAAACTCTCTCTTTCGGCGCCCGTTTCGTTGGTTGTCTAGCTCATTTAGCTCAATTCATATTTGTAGTGCTAGGTAGGTGTATGATGAAATGCCTAAGTTAGCTCATTTTGCTTATTTAGCTCAATTTTGTATTGTCAATTTGATCTTAAACTAAATTATGTTTTTGTATTTCAGTGTCACAACATTCACCTCCTCACCGTCGTCGATAGACCGTCTCGTCACCGACACCACCTAGGTGAGCTTTCTTTTTTATTTAAAAAAAATCTATGTTGTATGATTTTGTTCCATAATTATTATTTGTTTTTTTGTATAAGTTGTATAATTGTTTTATATATATATATATAGTGCCATGGTTTTCACAAATACCCCCACCGGCTCTCGTCCGCTCTATTATTCGGATGTGGTATGACTTTTAATAACTATATATTTGTTTCGTTTCGCGTTTATGACAATCATGCGGACCAACTTTGACATAAATATATATTTGTCTAGGAGGTAGTTGAACCGGAAATTCCAGTGGACCCTATTGTTGAATATTTTGTGAAAGAAAACGATGATTTGAAAGCTAAATTAAAAATAAGTGAAGATCTCCGCAAAGAAGAGAAGAAGGAATTGGAGGTTAAGCTTGTCAACATCATCGATGAACACCAGTTCAAGCTTGCCGACGTCGTCGATGCTTACGAGATCAAGTTGGATGGGATGCGCTCGAAGCTTGCCGACGTCGTTAATGCTTACGAGATCAAGTTGGATGCGATGCGCTTGAAGCTTAAAAAAATTAGAAGATATGCCATTAGTCAAGAGGCTTGGTATCATTATGCTGTTGGTTCAATAGTTACCTTAGTTGCGATTCTGATCGCATTTGTTGTTGGACTTAAATTTTTAAATAGTTCAATGTTAGTTTAAATTAATGGATATTTAATGCTACAATGTATTACATTTGTCGCCACTCTACTTTGCTTGAATTATTATGGTCACTTATCTATTCATTACTGGCATGCATAATTTTTTTGATATACTTATATAATGCAGATGAGACGTCAATGGATGTACGGTGACCGAGTTTGTGCCGAATTCATTACTGGCATGCATAATTTTCTCCATGTGGCTGAGACAAGCAAGCGAAAGGATGGTTTTATGTGTTGTCCATGCAGTCTCTGTATGAATAAGTATACATACTCTTCCACAGGGCTTCACGAACACCTGTTGCGAAATGGTTTCATGCTTGGTTATTATTGTTGGACCAAGCATGGAGAAAGAGGGGTTATAATGGAAGAGAATGAAGAAGAGGAGGATAATGACAACTATCCTCTGTTCAATGAACACGCTGATACTACAATGGGGGAAGACGAAGTTGAAGAGGATGCCATCTTTGATGAGCCCGACGATGATCTTCGTCAGGCCATTCATGATGCACAAATGGACTGTGGAAGTGAAAACGAGAGGTTGAAGTTGGAGCGCATGTTAGCCGATCACAGCAAATTGTTGTACCCAACTTGTACAGATGGCCAGAAAAAGCTCGGTACGATACTGGAAATGCTACAATGGAAGGCAGAGAGTGGTACTACCGACAAGCACTTTGAAAGTTTGCTGAAAATAGTTAAGAAGATGCTTCCAAATGAAAACGAATTGCCCTCTAGTACGTATGAAGCAAAGAAGGTTGTCTGCCCTCTAGGATTAGAGGTGCAGAAGATACATGCATGCATTAATGACTGCATCCTCTACCGCGGCGAGCACGAAAATTTAAATGCTTGTCCTGTATGCGGTGCATTGCGGTTTAAGATTGGGCGAGATGACCCAGGTGAAGTTGAGGGCGAGCAAGGTTGTCCAAGGAAGAGGATTCCTGCCAAGGTGATGTGGTATGCTCCTATAATACCACGTCTGAAACGTTTGTTCCAAAACAAAGAGCATGCCAAGTTGTTGCGCTGGCACAAAGAAGAACGTAAAAAAGACATGATGATGAGACACCCCGCTGATGGGTCCCAGTGGAGAAAAATCGACAGAGTGTTCCCGAAATTTTCGGATGACGCTAGGAACTTAAGATTTGGTCTAAGTACAGATGGATTTAATCCATTTGGAGAGCAGAGCTCCAGTCATAGCACTTGGCCTGTGACTCTATGTATATATAACCTTCCTCCCTGGTTGTGCATGAAGCGGAAGTTCATTATGATGCCAGTGCTCATCCAAGGCCCGAAGCAACCTGGCAACGACATTGACGTGTATCTGAGGCCATTGGTGGAAGAACTTTTACAGCTGTGGAGTGATGAAGGTGTGCGTGTGTGGGATGAGCACGAGCAAACGGAATTTGATCTACGAGCGCTCTTGTTTGTAACCATCAATGATTGGCCTGCTCTTAGTAACATCTCAGGACAGTCAAACAAGGGATACAATGCATGTACGCATTGTTTAGGTGAGACTCAAGGTAAACATATAGGTAACAAGATTGTGTACCTGGGCCATCGTCGATGGCTTGTACCGAGGCATGCAGGAAGAAAGGAAGGCCGACATTACAAAGGTGAGGAAGATATTCGGCGGAAGCCTACTCGACCTTCTAGTTCTGTTATACATGATATGGTCAAGGATTTAAAAGTAATATTTGGGAAGGGTGCTGGAGCACTATCTGTTCCGAATGACGCTCAGAACCACGTTCCCATGTGGAAGAAGAAATCTATATTTTGGGAGCTGCCCTATTGGATAATGCTAGAGGTTCACTCTGCAATCGACGTGATGCACGTGACAAAAAATCTTTGCTTGAACCTGCTTAACTTGTTGGGCGTGTATGGAAAGTCAAAAGATACACCGGAAGCAAGACAGGCCCATCGACGTATGCATTCACGAGACGACGATCATTCTGATAATCATCAAGGTCCTGCGAGCTATGCTCTTACGAAAGAAGAGAAGAAAATATTTTTTGAATGTCTTCGCAGTATGAAGGTTCCATCTGGCTTCTCGTCGAATATAAAGGGAATAATAAACATGGCAAAGCAAAAATTTCAGAACCTGAAGTCTCATGACTGTCACGTGATTATGACACAATTACTTCCGGTTGCATTGAGGGGACTTCTAAAAGAAAATGTTCGAGTACCCATTGTGAAGCTATGTGCATTCCTGAATGCAATTTCTCAGAAGGTTATCAATCCACTTACTCTAAAAGATTTAGAGAATGATGTGGTCCAATGTCTTGTCAGCTTCGAGTTGGTGTTCCCACCAACCTTCTTCAATATTATGACGCACCTTCTAGTTCACCTGGTGGAAGAGATACGTGTTCTCGGTCCTGTATTTCTACACAACATGTTCCCCTTCGAGAGGTTTATGGGAGTCTTAAAGAAATACGTTCATAACCGTGCTAGGCCAGAAGGAAGCATCTCCAAGGGCTATGGAACTGAGGAGGTCATTGAGTTTTGTGTTGACTTTATTCCTGATCTTAAGTCGATTGGTGTTCCTCAATCGCGTCATGAGGGGAGACTGCGTGGAAAAGGCACGCTAGGAAAGAAAGCAATCATATGTGAAGACGTGGATTCTTTCACTCGAGCACACTACACAGTTCTGCATAGTTCCATCTTGGTGGCTCCGTATATCCAGCAACACAAGAATGATTTACGCTCCAAATACCCAGAAGATGAGATTGATGGAGTACACATCAGGACTTTTGGCGGTTGGTTACAGAAAAGACTGATGAATGTCACCACAAATGAACTACAGCTATACTTATTGGCCAAGACACCGTCTTCGACTATATTGACTTTTAAAGGGTACGAGATAAATGGAAATACATTTTACACGGCCGACCAAGATAAAAAGAGCACCAACCAAAACAGTGGTGTCCGCTTTGATGCAATAGATGGCTGCAGTGGGGAAAAGGTAACATATTATGGTTACATAGAGGAGATATGGGAACTGTCCTATGGACCTTCATTTAAGATTCCTTTGTTCAAGTGCAAATGGTTCAACCTAGATGGCGGTGTAGCCGTAGACACACGGTACGGAATGACTACAGTGGATTTCAAGAATCTTCATTACGAGAACGAACCATTCATTCTAGCCAGTGAAGTGGCTCAGGTTTTCTATGTGAAGGACATGTCTACCCTACCAACAAAAAGAAAAGATAAGCAAGCGAATACATCAAACGATGAGCCAAAGCGCCACATAGTTCTTTCAGGTAAAAGAAACATCGTGGGAGTGGAGGACCACACAGACATGTCAGAAGATTACAATAAGTTTCATGAAATTCCGCCCTTCAAAGTGAACATTGACCCAACCATCAAGTTACTTCAAGAAGATTGTCCATGGTTACGGCGCGTTCAAAAGAAAGGGGCACACAAGAAGAACAAGTGAACAATACATAGGGATGTTGTTGGTGATGTGTAATAATGTATTAAACCTTTGTGAGTTTTCTTTTTTGTTTTCTGTTAATTAATTGCATGACGACCGGTGAAACACGCGTGGTAGGTGGTTGTCGGCTCCCACACCTCCCGTGGGAACCTCTCAAACCTCAGCTTCGACCGTCCAAACACAGTTCCCCCTGCATACAGCCCGACGGTGGCTCGTGAGTTTGAGCGCCACTTCGATCCAAGCAGCGGTAAGACGTCTCTGATGATCTACAACCGTCCGGCAAGACGTCTCTGATGATCTGCAACCGTTTGGAACGGTCGCAGGTCATCAGAGACGTCTTGCCACTGGTTGCCCAAAGATGCCTCTCCGAGTGACGCTGGAATGTTTTGTGTTTGAGCGCCACTTCGATCCAAGCAGCGGCAAGACGTCTCTGATGATCTACAACCGTCCGGCAACACATCTCTGATGATCTGCAACCGTTTGGAACGGTCGCAGGTCATCAGAGACGTCTTGCCGCTGGTTGCCCAAAGATGCCTCTCCGAGTGACGCTGGAATGTTTTGTGTGAGTGAGTAACCTGTCTGAGGAGGGCGGCTATATATAGGGTACGTGTGCTTCTTTAGTCCCGGTTGGTAACACCAACCGGGTCATGTGGCTCACGAAGTGGTCGTGATACTGCTGATCCAACAGCTCACAATCCCTCAAAAGAAACACACCCCTGATCCAACGCTCACAAGCGCTCGAAAGAAACACACGATCCGTGTGCTTCTTTAGTCCCGGTTGGTAACACCAACCGGGACTAAAGACGGGCTTTGCGGTCACGACACGTGTCCTCCCCCAGCGCTTCCCTGGGCACGTGTCCTCCCCCAGCGCTGCCCTGGAGGTCTTTATATATTGTCGCCGACGGGGTAAACCCTAATCCACCATTCCTAGCCACGAACGCATCGTCTCCACGAGATGGATCCGCCACGCCCGCCGCAGCGCCTTCTGGACGAGGTCGAGCGTGCTCGGCAGAGCGCGCTTGGGCGCAACCGCGGGAGTCTATCCCGCCGTATGCCCACGAGCCCGGCGTGGAGAGGAATGCCCAGCTACCGGCCTCCTGCTCCACCAGGTGCCGCCGCACCTCCACCTGGCGGCGCTGCACCTCCACCAGGCGCCGCCGCTCCTCCCGCGGAGGAGGAGGAGGACGACGACTTCGACTGGAGCGACGACGGGAAGAAGGTTGTGGGTTGCAGATACAGAAGGCCATGGAAGCCTCCTTCCAGTCTGTCCGCGACTACCCTGTCCAGCGAGCCAAGACTTCCTACCAGCTCAAGGCGAAGGAGGCTTCCGATCTGGATTGGGCGCTGAAAGACTCATCCTCCATGGATCTTGCCCTCCGCCGCAAACGTGCGCGCGAGAACCGGGCGGCCGCCCACGGGGCTGGCTCCTCCCGCCGTTCCCCCTAATCCTACGGCCTTCGAGCCAGCAAGTCCGTTTATGTAGAATAATGTTGGTGATGTTGGATCAGGGGTGTGTTTCTTTCAAGCGCTTGTGAGACGTTGTATCATGTGTAATAATGTATTAAACCTTTTATGTAATGCATTAAGATAAATGAATTAATAATTTTTATCTGCTTTCTTCTGCATTTTACAACACCAAACATTCATCTTACAAATATAGGTTTACTGAAATTGTTCTGCATTTACTTCTGCTTACGGATTATTTGTCGAATTTCGACTTACGGATTTAAAGATATGAATTTATCCATATTAAATTGAGTTCCCTTCAATTAAAATGATAAAAGAAAACAAATACAACAAAAGAAAAAAGAAACAGCAAAAAATGTAAAAAAGCCCAATAGTCGCGGTTGCAGCAAACAACCGCGACTAAAGGCCCCCCGGGCTTGGCGCCAGAATTTGGGCGGCCCAGGTCGACCTTTGGTCGCGGTTGTTGGCTGCAACCGCGACTAAAGGGTCTTTGGTCACGGTTGCAGCCAACAACCGCGACCAAAGGTCGATTCCGCGCGGTTTAATGGGGGAGTTTGCGAAATTTTTTGCAAACTCCCCCCAAATCGACGAATTGAACCGCCTCCGGGCTCCCCTGACGCCGCCGACGACCCCGCGCGCCGTGGTGCTGCTCCGCCGCCCCGTCGTGCTGCCCCGCCGTCGCAGCCCGTGGTGGTGCTCGATCCACCGCCCCGCCGCGGCCCGTGGTGCTCCGCCGCGGCCCGTACGTGTTGCTCCGTCGCCCCGCCGCCCGTGGTGCTCCGCCGCCCCGTCGTGGTCCGCCGCCCCGGCCCGTGCTGCCCCGCCCACGCCCACGACGTCGTCGACGCCCCCGTCATCTCGTCGCCGCAGTCGCCCGTCGCCGTCGCCCCCATCCCCTGCCCGAGTCCCCAGGAATAAGTAAGGATTTTAGTCATATGTCACATTTTAGTGAAATAGAATTAGTAGAAATATTTTTCAATTGAGTTAGAATTATTTGTCAAGTTAGTTAGGTCAATTTACTTAGGTTAATTTAGTTAGATCAATATAGTTAGAAATCATTTTATTAGTATATCATAATTAGTTAGGTCAATTTACTTAGGTTAATTTATTAGTATATCAATATAGTTAGAAATCATTTTATTAGTAGATCAATATAGCTAGGTAAATTTATAGATATAAGTAAGGATTTAAATTTGTAATTGTTTATCATATATACTTTGTAACTTTTTGTATCAAATTTGTTAAATTTGTTATTGTTTTTGTCATACTTTGTATCAAGCACATGTGGATACTTTGTATCATAATTTGTTAAATTTGTATCAAGCACTTTGATACTTTGTATCAAATTATTGTTTATCATAATTTGTTAAATTTATTGCGTGTAGGAACATTCAGCTATGGATCACCCTTTAATTGTGCGAGACGAGGAAGGAGAAAACTTATTCATGCAGGATATTTTTGAGCATCGCGATGCAAATGCTGCCGGTGGAGAAGGCGCCGCCGACGATCGAAACGAAGATTTTGAGCAATTTGCATCACAATTTTTAAACCCGTCTGGTGAGGGTATAGAGGAAGAAGAAATAACAGCCTCCACCTCGAACACCCTCCACCTCGAGGTTTATATATGAATTCTATATTTGCTTGAACACAAAATGCATTAACTGATTTGTATTGCACTTATTAACGCATTATATTTCTTACTTTAGGCGTCCACCTTGCATAAAAAGGCTAAGAATCAAGCTCCTCGAGGCCCAGCGAAAAGAATGACTAGCGAAGATGCAAAGTTACCAATCTATAAAATTGATGTAGATGGCGATCCGGTGGAACCGATAGAGAACCGCAGAAAATATATTAGTCAAGCTGGAGTTATTGTTAGGGACGAGGTCCCGATCTCCATAGCAGAATGGCATAAGCCAGCAGGCGTTGCCGAGGATGACCCTTGCTATGTCCACCAGCATTATAAAGATTTCTGCTTTGACACACTCTTGCAGCATTTTAACCTCCCGGATGATATTGAGCCCGCCTTGAAGTTGAAACTCAAGCACTGGACTCTCTCCAAGATGGCCGACGCCTTTCGGAAATATAAGCAAACATTATGGGCAAAATATGAAAAGGTTGATCCAGATTTCAGTCAAAAAAAACTGGTGAAGCTAAGAGATCACTGGGAAGCCTTTAAGGCGTATAAGACCTCGGCTGCGGCTGTGGCCCGATCGGAAAAAAATAAGCTAAATGCTGCGAGTAAGACACACCACCATAACTTGGGGCCAGGTGGCTACAGGTCAGCCATTCCTAAGTGGCTAGCCATGGAAGATAAACTCGTGGCTGCAGGTTTCACTCCACAGACATACAGCTGGCCCGAAAGGTCCAAATTCTGGTTGTTCGCGCATGGCGCAACGTTGAACGAGGAAGGGAAGATTGTCCCGAGGGTTGAAAAATACAAGGCAACAGTAGTAGCCATGGTCCCAAAAATTGAAGATGCAATAAAGGAAGTTCTAGCGGGTACGTGGGAACCCTATAGAGAGGAAGACGAGCTGGCACGGGCCCTAGGGAAACCTGAACACTGGGGACGTTTACGAGGCTTACCCGGCGGTGCCACCTTGAAAAAACAGTATCCGCAGCACGCTGACACTTATAGAAGCCGTGCAAGAAAGAAGAAGCAGGGTGAAGAGCGGATAGCGAATTTGGAACGCCAGATGAAGCAACTCATTAATGAACGCCAGGTGCAGCAGCCCCAAGATCCTGAAGTCGTGGATGCTCGATCTCAGCTTAGAAGCAGCGTGGGTTCCACGCAACTAGAACTCGATGCTCGCTACCCCGTGGATGATATCACGGAACCGACACCATGTGAGCTACATACGCCTGTGAGCAACATATCCATGAAGGTGGCGGTCGGCTATGCTTTACCGATTGTCGACACAGCAAGCTACCATAATGGTGTCATTCATCCTGGCTATGCTGTTGTCGGGGTGGATGAAATTGTGCCGGATCGGAATCATTGGCTCTTGAGATTCCTGGAGGTAACGGTGAGGAGGCATTGTGCGATGTCAAGGGTGGTTTCGTCCAGTGGAACAAGAAATACATCAAGTTCTCAAAGCCACCGACTCAGCAAAGCCCACCCTGCCGGGGTATCGATGAGACACATCCATCTCCGGCACCGCGTGACAGGGACCCCACACCGGAAAATAATCTAGAGGACCATCTCAGTCAGCAAAGTCCATCTCCATCTCCATCTCCGGTACGGAACCCCCCACCGGAAGTGTCCGTACCGCTTAAACGGAGAAGGCGCGTCTTCCCCGGTCAAGAGGCGACCTGCTAAAAGGGCCACAACGCCTGATCTGAGGCAACCTTGGCAGAAGACTCTTGACCAAAACGAAGCAGCCATCGAGGAGCATAATAAATCATTGTTCGCACCGAAAGTGCCGCCGCCAACATTTACCGAGGGCTATACTGCAGCGGCTTGTCATAAAGTCATTGACAACTTATATGTCCCTCCAGAGAAGCCGCCATCTGACTATGTCCGTTCTATTCAGAAGTCATATGACGAGGTGACGGCGGCGGAGGCGCCGAAGAAAGGTGAACAAGACGCAGAGTCAGTCCCGCCGCCGGCGGCAAACGAAAAACAAGCAGCACCATCGGTCCCGCCGGCGAAGGAAGCTACAAAAGCAGCACCATCGGTCCCACCGCCGCCGAAGATAGGTAAACAAGTTCCCCAGCTCGGAGAACAACCCGTACGTTCTGTCCCCCCGCTAATTGTCCCGCCGCCGACGAACAAAGATAGTCGAGTTCCCCAGCGCGGAAAACAACCAGTACAATCTGACCCTAAAGAGCCGATGGTGTTTGACATAGAGGTAATCCGTCGTCTTGCCGCCGAAGCGCAAATGCCTATAGATGAATATGCTTCGAGATTGAATTTTGAGACTGCACCACCAGCTCCTCCAGTAAGAAACTTCGTTCCGGGGAAAGCTTTGGTGCAAATCAGGGGCCTTCCAACAAAAATGCGTACTCTGCATCAATGGTACATGAAAAATGCAAAGAAGACATCTGCTATCGTTCTGAAATGTAGGGAAGACGATGAGCACTTCTTAGAAGACTACAATCACACTGTTACGTTTAGCGAACTTTTTCAGCTATACAATCTGCGGGCACTCGACAAATCTATCATGAGTTCCTATTGCCTGTAAGTGATTTATTTAAGTCTTTACCTAGTCTCGTTCATTGTTTGTAATTATTCTCACTTTAATCTTTTGTGTGCTATATTATGCAGATTGAAGATGCTCGAGCTCAAAAAGCTGAACCAGCATGACATTGGGTTCATTGACCCGGATAAATATAACGAAGAAACCATAATAAATCCCTTGTATAACAAGAACACACCGGATGATTTGCTAAGGGTGTTCAAGCGATACCGCGACAAAAGAACTATATATTGGCCTTACCACTTCGGGTAAGTTTTAGTGTCTTCTACACATTCTAATTTGCTCACCCGATGTTAAGTTTAACTGATGAGTTATGCATGACTGTGCCCAGCTACCACTGGATTCTTCTTGTCATTAGACATCACGAAGGACTTATTCATTCACTTGACTCATTGAGGTATCATCCTGACACTTACAGGAGTTGTTTCGACTTACTAGCAAGGTACATTCATTTCTTACCGCCTCTGTCATTCATATCTTGATGTCAAGTCATTAACGAATAACTCATTTGTGAATGTTCTTTGTCGGGCAGAGTTTGGGAAAGGTTTCGAGCGGAAGATCCTGAAGGTGGGTGGCGCCAAAAGCTGGATTGGAAGTTAAACCAAGTAAGTACTGCTACCTCTTCGTCCACACAACATTTCTCATGCATACTTCATTATTATTGACTGAAATCTATTCTTGTATAGTCTTGCATGGAGCAACCAAAGGAAACTGAGTACTGTGGATTCTTCGTTTGCGAGTATATATATGTATTAGTCACCGAGAAATGGAATATGAGAAAGGATGCAGAGTTGGCAAAAAAGCGCGAGAGGCTACCACTCGACCACCGCTTCAGAGCAATTGGAGAGGAATTGGCGGGATTTTACCTTTCAGAGGCCTTACAGGAGAAAGGAGAGTACTACGATGCTGAAAGCATGAAATCGTTAAAGTAACTTGTTGTTTTGCTTCAACTCTTGTACTACGATAACTCTTGGCGCATCAACGAACTCTTGTCTACGATCTTCAAGTATTACTTAATTTAATTGTATGTGTTATAAATATGTGCATCGACTTCATACGACACGGGAATGGTTACGACATCGAAAACGTTACGGTTACCGTAACGGTAACCGTCACGGTTACCGTAACAGTTACCGTCACCATAACCGTCATCGCAACGGGAAGGGTTACCGTTACCACGGGACACGGGAACCTAGCTATAACCAAACCCCGGCATATATAAACCCTAAACCCTGCAATTAAATCGAAAAAGAAAAAAAACCAAACCCTTTGGTCCCGGTTGGTGCTACCAACCGGGACCAAAGGTCCCAACACCCCACGTCCCCCTAAAGCCCACGTGGAGGGACCTCTAGTCGCGGTTCGGAATCCGCCGCGACTAAAGGGTGGGGGCTTTAGTCCCGCCAGCCTAGTCGCGGTTGCCCAACCGCGACTAAAGGTCCTCTGGAACCGCGACTAGAGGTCATTTTTCTAGTAGTGGGATGATAGAATAATTGATTTGATTTCTTATTAATGTGTTGCCTTTTCTGAAATTTACTTGGCACCTTTGTCACTGGATTTTCTGCAGATCATGAGCCCGCGGCGGAGCCTTACATCTCCAGCCCGTGCGGCAACGACGGCACCTCCCCTTGCTTTGGTGCGGCGGCGTCAGGGGGACCAGAGGCAACCAGATAATCCATGCGGCAAGCAACGGCAGCGGCACCGGTCGCGGGCGTTGGTGGCTGATACGGTCAGCGGCGTGGGGGCCTCCGTTTGCTTCTGATTCTTTTTTCAGTTCTTGAAAACATTCTTAAGATCCACATCTGTTCCATGCTGATGGTGGAGCTCCCATGTTTTTCTTTTTCTCAATTCTTAAGATCCACTTTTGTTCCGTGATGTACAAGCGCCATTCAAGATTGAGAGTACGTAGCAAAGAATTTTTGAATGGGCTTTGTCCACCTTCTCGTGCTCCTCCATATTCTTTAATCTGTATGTATGTTGGTAGTGGATTCTAGTTATTGGCCCGCAATGGTGATGGTGGATCTGTCTGCAACGACGGCGATAAGGTGTCTGCAACTGCCCGGGACGGCGTCGCGGTGGCTGAAATTTACTTGGCACCTTTGCCAATGGGTTTCTTCAGATTCTGCGGGCCGGGCAACCCCCATTCGCCACCGACGAGTGGAGTCCGGCGCGCTGTGCAGTACCAAACCTCTACGGGGCGAGTAGAGCTTGTGTGCAATTTCTCACAGATTTTTTCATCACGATTCCATGCAACGGTGTTTATTTAGACGGCCAGCCTCTGTATTTCTCTCCCGCTTTTTGAATTTTTCCAACAAAAAAACCTTTTCGAACTTTCGAACATGCCAGTCGCAGCTTCGAGCCCACAAAACTATAGAAATAGACCTGGCCCGCAAGAAATCTCAAAAATCGTTCACGTCCATACCGCCACACGACACGGAGAGAAGGAAAAACCATGAACGACGTCTACTATTTTTTTCACCTCCGCGTGTGCTTTTTTCGACACACCCACGACGCGTGCAGTGTGTGTTATCATAATTCGAATCATGGACGGCGCGGGGCCAAGCGAGGTTTTCTGTATGCAGTTAGTTGGTTTGCGGCATGCAACCGGGAGGCACGGTGAAGAAAATGACCACGTCTCACAGACATTAACTAGCTGTAGTAGCTGTAGTTGTACGGGCGCGGATGGAAGCAAAGCCACATAACGTTCTTGCCTAACGGTGGAATGCCAAATCTCCTTCGTCGGATTTTACAGTGACCACGTGAGGCTGATATCCAACGGTAATCTATCCATGCACTGCTATCACCCTTGTTATAAAATCCGCGTCCATATATATATATATATATATATATATATATATATATATATATATATATTATATATCCTGTTGTGCACTAATCATGTCTTCAGACGACGAGAGGGATAGCGTGGTACGACAAAGGAAGGAGGGAACTGCGACTGTCACCTGGCGAGAATATGAGGCTCTTCGTGATCATTTGTCCCTTCAGTTCAACAATCAGTGTGACAAGATACAAGGCGATTTGGCTGCCACGGATACGAAGCTTGAGAATGTTCTGCAAACAGCGAATGATTCCGCGGCCCAATTGACGACCATACAGACTAGTCTTGACACTTTGACTCGTGTTGTGCGGACATTGACACAGCGCCACAACCAGCCTGTTGATGATGCCAGTGTTCATGCTGATTTTGGAGATGACCTTGATGCTGCTGAGGAAACTGATCCTGCTCATGTTCGCCATGGACCACCACCACATGCTAATGGTGGGCGTGGTGTCGGTAGAGGTGATGTACCTCCTGGTTGTGGCTTTGCGCCTGTTGGTGCGCGCCGTAATGTTGTTCATGCAGCCCATGGCGATGATGATGTTTTGGGAAAACCAAAATTCAGTATTCCCACATTTGAAGGTTCTATTGACGTAGAAGAATACATCAATTGGGAGCTGAAGATGGAGAAGTTATGGCGTTTGCATGACTGTACTGAAGATAGAAAGATCAAGCTCGCATCTTCTGAATTTGATGGTTATGCTTTGCTATGGTGGGACGGTCTTGTGACTGCTAGGCGTGAAGCTAATCACTTGCCAATTCTGTCTTGGCGAGAGATGAAGGAAGAGATGCGTCACCGTTTTATTCCTCGTAATTACATCCGCTCTTTGTATGACAAGCTACAGAATTTGAAGCAAGGCACCCTATCCGTTGATGAGTACTACAAGGAGATGGAGATGATTATGCACCGTGCTAAAGTGCGAGAAGAACCTGAACAAACTGTGCAGCGTTTTCTTCTAGGTTTGAGCTTTAATATCAAGAGAATTGTGCGTCATCATCAATATGGCGATGTGCAAGATTTGTTGCATCAAGCACGTGAAGCTGAGTTACAGTTGGCCGAAGATGCCAAGTTTGCACCTCGTTCTTCTTATGGGCGAGGAAGTTTTACACCACGGACTACACCTAGTGCGGTATCGCCTAGTCCTGCTTCTAGTTTCCGTGGTCCGACGACACCATCCACATCAGTTTCGGTGGCCCCTCCAGCTAAACTGTCACCGCAGCCGGCAGCTAGTGGTACGGGTTCTCTAACTCTACAGCTCGCACACGTGATATGAACTGTCATACTTGTGGCGGTAAAGGTCACTTTAAGCGTGAATGTCCAAACAAAAAGGTGATGTTGATCAATGAGGAGACAGGAGAATATGAGAGTGGTGATGAGGCTGATCCGAGTTCTGAAATTGTGGAGGACGATGAGCCTCGTGTGCATTATGCGGATGCTACACGTTTGCCATCTATTGTTTGCACACCTAGAGCATTGAGTATTACACCTAGTCCTGCGGAGCAGCGTGATGCATGTAAAATGCATACATGAACTTTGCACTATATCACTCATATTCCAATCATATTTGCATCATATAAGGGTTATACCACTGTTATTTAATGATTTTAGGAAATAAAATAATTGTTTCCTATTTTTATGGAATTAACCCTGCGCAGGCAGAAAACCCTATTTTTTTCCTTTTATGTTTCAGGGACCCAAACGTCGTCAGAAAAATATGGAAAAATACGGAGGTCGTTATTTTGGAAGAAGACGTAGGAGCGAAGGAATCAAGCAAACGGAGCCCGGAAGGCCAAAAGGGGGTGGCCCACGCGGCCCCTATACCTGGCCGCGTGGGGCCCACCATCCTGGCCCTCGGAACTCCGCAGCCGTCGATCTTTTCTCCACCGCCTTCGTCTTGACTTAAAAACGCCTAGAAAAGAAGTCCCACGGCGTTCTCGAAAACAAGGGCCGCCGAAACACAGAAACACCGAAAGAGAGATAGGAGCTGCAGATTGGAGGGGGAAAACTCCGGCGGGGCGCTGCCGGGGTGGTCTCCATCTTCTCCGACGACTTCTCCACCATCTCCATGATGAAGGGGGAGTAGTCCACCCCCTGGACTTGGGTTTGTGGTGGTAACTTATGTATCTCTCCTCTCTTTGAGCTTCACTAATTAGTACCGTATGAGCTGCTGAACATGATTACGGTCATCTATGTAATTCCTATGGTGGATATTGTGGTATGAGATGCTATTTGTTATGCATTTGCTGTTGTGTTGGAACTTTTATGACTTGTCATACTTTGGAGATATTTTACGATGCATGTGATGGTTTGTTTTATTCATAATGCCTTGTTTATCCTTATCATGAGGTGATTGACACCACCAAGTGTAGATAGATGAGAGAGATGTGGTCACACACACGAAATATAAATCATTGCACTAGTGTTTAGAATATTGTCCATTAAGAAGTATGATGTATGTAGGTACGGGATGGCCGATGTGACACGGCATAGGTATTGAGTGACACAGTACCGCCCAACATCCTTTATCTGGGGTAAAAGAAAGAGTATGATGTGGGAGTGAGAGCAACCACGCTAGCCTTACGAGGGTGACCTAGCAACACAAATGAGTACTTCTTTCAACTATGTGTTTTAGAACATATAGCCGTTATAAAATCTACCATTAAAACATGACAATTGTGTGTACTTTATCTATAACATGATAATCACCATAGATGAGAGAGAGAGGATTAAGTGAACATGAACCCATGTCCATTGTTCCTATAAGAGTAAACCTTTGTCTTGTCCTCTTGCATTGAAGAGGATTGGGACACTTTTACATTCATGTTTTGTTACATTAAACTTCCATCCATTAAATCAACCAACTTGTTCCTTAAACTTGTTTAGTGCATAATCAACTAAAACTTGTGACACTTTAGTTGTAGGGAATAGATAACTTTTCCTTCTTACTGCTGCGGATCGATACCTTACTTCCACATTGAGAGGTGCTACAGTGATCCCCTGCTCTTGGGGGTTATCAAGTACTTTTCTGGCGCCGTTGCCGGGGAGCGTAGCGCTTAAGTTTCTATTCTTGTGTGCACTAAACTAAGCTTGGGAGGTTTCTTTAACTTGTTTTATATCTTGCAACCATCTAAGCTTGGGGAGGTTCCTTTAAACTTGTCTGGTTGTAAGTCCCTCATTACTTTTGCTATGTTTTTTTGGATGATTATACACCTGAGGAACTTGAAACATGTACACTTGAGGAACTTGAAAATATTAAAAGAAGCGGATTATTTCTTTTCTCAAGTAGATGCTTATGTTATTAAACATAAAAAATAACTCTTTCTGCCATGGAAAGAACTAATATTTTGCAGGAAGAAGATGATGAACACATAATCTTGGAAGAGGAAGAATGTGAAGAAGAGGATAAAAACCTAAGCTTGGGGATGCCCATGCAATCTCAAGAAGATGCTGAAAAAGATGAACAACTGGAGAATGAAGAGTTGGATCCTCTAACTTCACCATCAACATATGATAGTAACACTCAAACTCAAAAACCCTTTTGTTAGTAAACCTATTGATGATAATGAGGAGTGTTGCTTAAATATGCTATGATAATTCTTTAGATGATGGTCCTATGCTTATTGATAATCCTCCATGTTTAGAACTTGTTACTACTCTATGTGAGGATAAAAATGATATACTTGTTGTTTGTCAAAATACTCTTACTAATGAGAGTCCTACTTTGTTCCTGAATTCTCCTAATAACACCATAGAGGAGAAATTTGCTTATGTTGAGAAATACTTATGTGGTTTGCAATTATCTTTAGCTCCAAATATTTGTTGCAACCATGACATTAAACTTGATATTGATCTTAATAACTATTTGAAAGGGGAAGCATGCTAATGAATTCCAAAATAAATTTAATGATCCTCTTTATGTGTCTAAATTATCTAAATTGGAAGATCCTATTGGTTATATGGTTGAATACACTTCTATTATTTGCAACTATTATGAGAGAGGAGGTTATGAGAACCCTCTTTATGCTACTAATAATTATGGGCTGCAGGTAACTTTTTTTAATATGCATTGGAAAACTTCTATTTATTATGATTCATTCATATACAAAATGCCAATGCATAGAAAGAAGGTTGGACTTCGTTGTTATTACTTTTGTGTTTTGTTTCTCTCTCTACCAGGTTTCAACTTGACTATTATCTTCATCGGCTCGAGAGCACCATGGGATCCTGATATTATGCATGAAACACTTCTCAAAGATCAAGCGGGACAACCACTCAAGCTTGGGGATGCCAATCTACCTCACTCCAACCATCTTGATATATCAAGTAAGAAGCCTAGCTATATGGCTATAAAAAAGCGCTTTGCGGAAGGTAACCCGGTTATTTTTATGTGTGATTTTCTTTGTGTCCTCTTGCTATAACAAGAGAGTTTGTTTTTAGTTTAGTTTCTGAAATTTTCAATAAAGTGCCAAGTTTTACTCATTTTGGTCTTGAAAAGTTGCTTATAGCATTCGGAGATTTTATTCCTGCACGAATCTGTGCACGTATGATTTTTAATTCTTATTCTGTAACTTCGAATGAGCGCATCTTTGAACTGAAGTTGCAACTTTTCATCCTCTGTATGCATGAATTTGTGCAGAATTTTTCGGCAAAGTTTCGTAGGGTAGAAAAATACGTTTTGCTGCTGCTGTTTTTCTGGACAGATTCTGTCCCATTTTGTTTTATGCATGTTTTGAACTTTTATCTTGAATCTTTTGATTCAAATGAGTTTATTAGTAGGCATACAACATTATATACTTTCTGGACATTCATATGATGTTTTGTTTAAGGATTATATGCAGCAAAGAAATCTATTTGTTTATCACTACTAATGCACCCCACAGAAAAGAAATGGGAGAAACGGTGTTTTGAAGTTTTTTCACAGGGATTGGAGGAGATGCACCAAGAGTTATCCAAGGATGGTGAAGACCATAAGATTGGGGATGTGAAGACAACCCCACTGGACCTACACACTCTTGGTTTGCACACGTCTAACTTCTGTTTTTCGATCGAAACACTTTATCGCATAAACTTGGAGCGTCTTTTTGTTTGGTTTTGGTTTGATTGTTATTTTGCTAAGACCACCACACTATCATTTATATGTGAAAGAGCTACTGGAAATATGGGTTGAAATATGTTGGATGCTTTTATTGTATTGGGAAAAGGGATGTTTGAGTTGATTTTAAAAGATACATATAGTTGCATGATTCATGAGCTTGTTAATGAATAATAATTTGCAAATGCTTTATCAAGAGCTATCACTTATTCATGTTTTGATGCTGAATGTTATTTTACTTAGTTTAACATGTATTAGTTAGTTCTATGGACACTCATGCATGCATCTAGATGGTCAACTTTCTCCCTCTTGCTAGCCCAAACATTCCAACAAGCAAAAACTTGTTTCCAACACCTTCAACCAAAGTTATTCCAGTGAGTCCACCATATCTACCTAATGGCTTTATGCTATTCCGAGTATGTATATCATGATATTTGTGTTATCTATACCTCTGAATGAAAAATTTTATGTTATTGATTGTTATGGGAAAGTTGGTTATATAGCTCTCACGAACTTGATGCACAACTTTATTTTTATTGCATAAATAAAACATGACCCATTGTGATTAATAATATGATGCTAGTGGCTTGATAAATGTCCGAGATTGGGAGTTACCCCATATGTGCTGTCACATGCAAAGATTTCAACATGCTCCTTCATCATTTAGTTGATATCATGTACTTTTGTTTATGGATGCCTATCATGGTGGAATGAGGTGGAAATGAAGTAGTTTAAATGAGTTTGTATAAATGGTTAGAGAGACGCCTGGGCCGCTAATCTAAGCCATGCATCATTCATGGTGGAAATTTACTTACATGCTATGGTGAACCGTCTGTGATGCACCTTATAATAAAAAGCTATTCCAATGGTAAATAAAAAGGGTGTTTGAGGTTGTTCATCTTGTTTGTTTGTCTTGTCATTTTGATATGGGCTTGTTCCATATCCTGGGACAAGAGGTACCCCAGTTGACGCTCTTGATGATATTATTACTTACAATGATATATAACTTGAACTTGCTTTGTTTCCTAAGTTGAGTAATCATGGTGTAGGTACTTGTATTCAAGGGGCATGAGACACCTAACCTTTACTTCATCAAGCACACTACTCATATTTGCTTTCACATTAAACTTTAATCATTCAAGATGCTATGATAGGGGTAATGAGAGCTTGACACCAAGAATTCCACATTGCAATCATTAACTTAAGTAGTTTGGAAGTTAGATGAAACTTATGCATGTTTTACCTCTACTCACATATACATCTTTCCAAAGTGTTCACCTTTTATATTCAGATTTTATCTACACTCTATGACCAATGTAGGATGTTCTTACTTATCATTATGCATACATGTGGTCCATATTACTATCTTCTATGTTACACTTTGTGAACTATCATTGAACATCCTTGCTTGAATACTTGATATCACTTCATAAACTATTTTGCATATTGCTACTCCTTTGAAGAATGAATCATTTGACTCTATGTAGCAGTAGCAATCATCTTTGATATCCATTGTTAGTGCTATATTGCAAAGCCCATGTTAGTTTTATCACCTTCATACTCGAGGACGAGTATTGGTTAAGCTTGGTGATGTTGATGCATGTAAAATGCATACATGAACTTTGCACTATATCACTCTATTCCAATCATATTTGCATCATATAAGGGTTATACCACTGTTATTTAATGATTTTAGGAAATAAAATAATTGTTTCCTATTTTTATGCAATTAACCCTGCGCAGGCAGAAAACCCTATTTTTTTCCTTTTATGTTTCAGGAACCCAAACGTCGTCAGAAAAATATGAAAAATACGGAGGTCATTATTTTGGAAGGAAGAAGACGTAGGAGCGAAGGAATCAAGCAAACGGAGCCCGGAAGGCCAAAAGGGGGTGGCCCACGCGGCCCCTGTACCTGGCCGCGTGGGGCCCACCATCCTGGCCCTCGGAGCTCGCAGCCGTCGATCTTTTCTCCACCGCCTTTGTCTTGACCTAAAAGCGCTTATAAAAGAAGTCCCACGGCGTTCTCGAAAACAAGGGCCGCCGAAACACAGAAACACCGAAAGAGAGATCTGGAGCTGCAGATTGGAGGGGGAAAACTCCGGTGGGGCGCTGCCGGGGTGGTCTCCATCTTCTCCGACGACTTCTCCACCATCTCCATGATGAAGGGGGAGTAGTCCACCCCCTGGACTTGGGTTTGTGGTGGTAATTATGTATCTCTCCTCTCTTTGAGCTTACTAATTAGTACCGTCTGAGCTGCTGAACATGATTACGGTCATCTATGTAATTCCTACGGTGGATATTGTGGTATGAGATGATATTTGTTATGCATTTGCTGTTGTGTTGGAACTTTTATGACTTGTCATACTTTGGAGATATTTTACGATGCATGTGATGGTTTGATTTATTCATAATGCCTTGTTTATCCTTATCATGAGGTGATTGACACCACCAAGTGTAGATGATGAGAGAGATGTGGTCACACACACGAAATATAAATCATTGCACTAGTGTTTAGAATATTGTCCATTAAGAAGTATGATGTATGTAGGTACGGGATGGCCGATGTGACACGGCATAGGTATTGAGTGACACAGTACCGCCCAACATCCTTTATCTGGGGGTAAAAAGAAAGAGTATGATGTGGGAGTGAGAGCAACCACGCTAGCCTTACGAGGGTGACCTAGCAACACAAATGAGTACTTCTTTCAACTATGTGTTTTAGGACATATAGCCGTTATAAAAGCTACCATTAAAACATGACAATTGTGTGTACTTTTATCTATAACATGATAATCACCGTAGATGAGAGAGAGGATTAAGTGAACCCATGAACCCATGTCCATTGTTCCTATAAGAGTAAACCTTTGTCTTGTCCTCTTGCATTGAAGAGGATTGTGACACTTTTACATTCATGTTTTGCTACATTAAACTTCCATCCATTAAATCAACCAACTTGTTCCTTAAACTTGTTTAGTGCATAATCAACTAAAACTTGTGACACTTTAGTTGTAGGGAATAGATAACTTTTCCTTCTTACTGCTGCGGATCGATACCTTACTTCCACATTGAGAGGTGCTACAGTGATCCCCTGCTCTTGGGGTTATCACAGCGCTGCAATTTGTTTCAAACAAGAGCTGTGTTGGTAATGGTAGGTCGTGCAAAGTGATCATTGATGGTGGCAGCTGCCACAATTTGGCTAGTAAAGAGCTTTGTCAAAAACTGAATCTGAAATATTTGCCGCACCCACATCCATATTATATCCAGTGGTTGACTGATAGTGGAGAGATGAAGATTAGTCACATTGTGCGCATTGAATTTCAGATTGGGCCATATAAGGACACCGTGGAGTGTGACGTCGTTCCTATGACGGTGTGCCATTTGTTGTTGGGACGTCCTTGGCTATATGATCGTGATGTACGTCACAATGGGAGAACCAACACATACCAACTCAATTGGGAGGGCAAGGAATTATTTTGCGACCTTTGACACCGCAAGACATTGTAAATGATTCTCGTCAAAAGGTTGAGGTTCACCGTGAGGATGAGACTGAGAGATTAGCTAGTAGAGAGCCTCCACCTTCGGTGAGTGAGAGCCACCAGCCAAATTTGAGTGGCAAAAAGAAAAGTGAGGGAGTGAAAAAGTTAACAATGTTAGCCACCAAATCTGATTTGAGAGAGTTTCGTGAGGATCCCACTTAGTACCCATTGTGCTTATGTGCAAGGGGGAAATTCTTGTTTCTAACGACATGACCCCTCTCTCTATTGGTGTTTCTGATGTTTTGCAGGAATTTGGTGACGTGTTTCCGGAGGAAGTACCCGCGGGTTTGCCACTAATGCGCGGTATTGAGCATCAAATTGATTTGATTCCCAGAGCCACACTTCCCAACCGATCTCCCTATGGACCAACCCGATGAGACAAAGGAGATACAACGACAAGTACAAGAGCTTCTTGACAAAGGGTATGTGCATGTGAACTTAAGCCCTTGTGATGTTCCTGTTATTTTGGTCCCTAAGAAAGATGGTACTTGGCGCATGTGCGTAGATTGTAGAGCGATTAATAACATCACTATTCGATATAGACATCTGATGGCCCTTGAAGAGGTTGATCTACAGCGCTAGAAAACAAGCTTGATGCCCAATGGACAGTCTTGATCTCCGGTGCGTAGTTTACCTGCGTCAAAAGTAAATGGGTTAGGTTGAGACTCCAAGTGCAGAGTGTGTAGTAAGTGGAAGACGTGTTTTCCCCACGAGGGTGACTCGAGGGTTTAATATCGAACTCTCGGGGAATCAGTAGTGAAAGATTTATCTCCTATCCTTCTTTTGGTCACCTACAAAACAAGGTTAATTGTTTTGGTCCTCAACCTCACCTGTGGTTGTCAAGCACAAGGTGTAGAATGATATCAAGATAATATGCAATGCAAACAAGAAATAAATATGCAATGGTGGTGAATGAATGTGCAAGGATGATGATAACAATGATAAATGATATTTTTGGGTTTTTTATGATGAATGCAAGATGAAAAGTGTTTTTGTATTTTCGGATTTAATAATGGCAGAAAATGGAAAAGTGGTAAAAGTGGTTGGAAAGGTGTTTCTTATGATTAAAAATGGACCGGGGTTCATGGTTTCACAAATGCACTCTCTCTTTTAATGGTGTGGCAGACAATGGACACATAGAGTTGACATATGAGATTGCAACACAAAGTTTGATATCAAGTTACTAATTATATGGGCATCACGTCCTAACATAGAGATCTTTTGGTTATTAATCTCACTTATACTCCACCAAGATGCGAACTAAATCATAACACCTTAGTAATTAAGATAATCAGAGTATAGCTTTAAGTATCATGACATGAAGTGAAAATAAGAACATGCTAGATCTAGTCACAGGAGAAGCTTGGTCACCTCAACCCTTGTAGCATGGTATTTTTGTTTATCCCTAGTGAGGCAACAAAGTAAGGTAAAACACCCAAGTGGATCGCGATATTTCAGTTGTCAACTTACCGCACTCACCACCCCCCGTTACTCCAACTAATGCACACATCACCCCACACACGCTCATAAACATGCTTGATCATAACAAGTAGATAAGAACGGGGTACATAATATGCATCTATACTCATAACTGAAACAAACATTGCAATCTCAAACATATATTAACTCACAAAAGATCCACCACATAGGAATTACATATATGACCGTAATCATGTTCAGCAGCTCATACGGTACTAATTAGTGAAGCTCAAAGAGAGGAGAGATACATAAGTTACTTCCACAAACCCATAGTCCAGAGGTGGACTACTCCCTCTTCATCATGGAGATGGTGGAGATGTCGATGGAGGATGGAGACCACGCCGGCAGCGCCCCGCCGGAGTTTTCCCCCTCCAATCTGCAGCTCCAGATCTTTCGTGTTTCTGTGATATGGCGGCGCTTGTTTTCGAGAACGCCGTGGGACTTCTTTTATAGGCGTTTTTAGGTCAAGACGAAGGCGGTGGAGAAAGATCGACGGCTGCGGAGCCTCGAGGCCAATGGTGGGCCCCACGCGGCCAGGTACAGTGGCCGCGTGGGCCACCCCCTTTTGGCCTTCCTGCCTCCTTGCTTGATTCCTTCGCTCCTAGTCTTCTCCTTCCAAAATAATGACGCCTGTATTTTTCCAATTTTTTGACGTCGTTTGGGTCCCTGAAACATAAAAGGAAAAAATAGGGTTTTCTGCCTGCGCAGGGTTAATTCCATAAAAATAGGAAACAATTATTTTATTTCCTAAAATCATTAAATAACAGTGGTATAACCCTTATATGATGCAAATATGATTGGAATAGAGTGATATAGTGCAAAGTTCATGTATGCATTTTACATGCATCAACATCCCCAAGCTTAACCAATACTCGTCCTCGAGTATGAAGGTGATAAAACTAACATGGCTTTGCAATATAGCACTAACAATGGATATCAAAGATGATTGCTACTGCTACATAGAGTCAAATGATTCATTCTTCAAAGGAGTAGCAATATGCAAAATAGTTTATGAAGTGATATCAAGTATTCAATGCAAGGATGTTCAATGATAGTTCACAAAGTGTAACATAGAAGATAGTAATATGGACCACATGTATGCATAATGATAAGTAAGAACATCCTACATTGGTCATAGAGTGTAGATGAAAATCTGAATATAAAAGGTGGACACTTTGGAAAGATGTATATGTGAGTAGAGGTAAAGCATGCATAAGTTTCATCTAACTTCCAAACTCTTCTACTTAAGTTAATGATTGCAATGTGGAATTCTTGGTGTCAAGCTCTCATTACCCCTATCATAGCATCTTGAATGATTAAAGTTTAATGTGAAAGCAAATATGAGTAGTGTGCTTGATAAAGTAAAGGTTAGGTGTCTCATGCCCCTTGAATACAAGTACCTACACCATGATTACTCAACTTAGGAAACAAAGCAAGTTCAAGTTATATATCATTGTAAGTAATAATAGTATCATCAAGAGCGTCAACTGGGGTACCTCTTGTCCCAGGATATGGAACAAGCCCATATCAAAATGACAAGACAAACAAACAAGATGAACAACCTCAACACCCTTTTTATTTACCATTGGAATAGCTTTTTATTATAAGGTGCATCACAGACGGTTCACCATAGCATGTAAGTAAATTTCCACCATGAATGATGCATGGCTTAGATTAGGCCCAGGCGTCTCTCTAACCATTTATACAAACTCATTTAAACTACTTCATTTCCACCTCATTTCACCATGATAGGCATCCATAAACAAAAGTACATGATATCAACTAAATGATGAAGGAGCATGTTGAAAGCTTTGCATGTGACAGCACATATGGGCTAACTCCCAACCTCGGACATTTATCAAGCCACTAGCATCATATTATCACAATGGGTCATGTTTTATTTATGCAATAAAAATAGTTGTGCATCAAGTTCGTGAGAGCTATATAACCAACTTTTCCCATAACAATCAATAACATAAACATTTTCATTCAGAGGTATAGATAACACAAATATCATGATATACATACTCGGAATAGCATAAAGCAATAGGTAGATATGGTGGACTCACTGGAATAACTTTGGTTGAAGGTGTTGGAAACAAGTTTTTGCTTGTTGGAATGTTTGGGCTAGCAAGAGGGAGAAAGTTGACCATCTAGATGCATGCATGAGTGTCCATAGAACTAACTAATCCATGTTAAACAAGTAAAATAACATTCAGCATCAAAACATGAATAAGTGATAGCTCTTGATAAAGCATTTGCAAATTATTACTCATAAACAAGCTCATGAATCATGCAACTATATGTATCATTAAAAATCAACTCAAACATCCCTTTTCCCAATTGATAAAAGCATCCAACATATTTCAACCCATATTTCCAGTAGCTTTCTCATATAAATGATAATGTGTGGTGTCTCACAAAATAAAAACAAACAAAAACAAACAAAAAGACGCTCCAAGTTTATGCGATAAAGTGTTTCGATCGAAAAACAGAAGTTAGACGTGTGCAAACCGAGAGTGTGTAGGTCCAGTGGGGTTGTCTTCACATCCCCAAGCTTATGGTCTTCACCATCCTTGGATAACTCTTGGTGCATCTCCTCCAATCCCTGTGAAAAAACTTCAAAACACCGTTTCTCCCATTTTCTTTTCTGTGGGGTGCATTAGTAGTGATAAACAAATAGGTTTCTTGCTGCATATAATCCTTAAACAAAACATCATATGAATGTCCAGAAAGTATATAATGTTGTATGCCTACTCATAAACTCAATTGAATCAAAAAGATTCAAGAAAAGTTCAAAACATGCATAAAACAAAATGGGACAGAATCTGTCCAGAAAAACAGCAGCAGCAAAACGTATTTTTCTACCCTACCAAACTTTGCCAAAAATTGAAAAAATTCATGCATACAGAGGATGAAAAGTTGCAACTACAGTTCAAATATGAGCTCATTCGGAGTTACAGAATAAGAATTAAAAATCATACCGTGCACAGATTCGTGCAGGAATAAAATTCCGAACGCTATAAGCAACTTTTCAAGACCAAAATGGGTAAAACTTGGCACTTTATTAAA
>CAMZMU010000044.1:15013085-15169442 GCA_947311845.1 Poa pratensis | reverse complement strand
TCTATGTGAAGGACATGTCTACCCTACCAACAAAAAGAAAGATAAGCAAGCGAATACATCAAACGATGAGCCAAAGCGCCACATAGTTCTTTCAGGTAAAAGAAACATCGTGGGAGTGGAGGACCACACAGACATGTCAGAAGATTACAATAAGTTTCATGAAATTCCGCCCTTCAAAGTGAACATTGACCCAACCATCAAGTTACTTCAAGAAGATTGTCCATGGTTACGGCGCGTTCAAAAGAAAGGGGCACACAAGAAGAACAAGTGAACAATACATAGGATGTTGTTGGTGATGTGTAATAATGTATTAAACCTTGTGAGTTTTCTTTTTTGTTTTCTGTTATTAATTGCATGACGACCGGTGAAACACGCGTGTAGGTGGTTGTCGGCTCCCACACCTCCCGTGGGAACCTCTCAAACCTCAGCTTCGACCGTCCAAACACAGTTCCCCCTGCATACAGCCCGACGGTGGCTCGTGAGTTTGAGCGCCACTTCGATCCAAGCAGCGGTAAGACGTCTCTGATGATCTACAACCGTCCGGCAAGACGTCTCTGATGATCTGCAACCGTTTGGAACGGTCGCAGTCATCAGAGACGTCTTGCCACTGGTTGCCCAAAGATGCCTCTCCGAGTGACGCTGGAATGTTTTGTGTTTGAGCGCCACTTCGATCCAAGCAGCGGCAAGACGTCTCTGATGATCTACAACCGTCCGGCAACACATCTCTGATGATCTGCAACCGTTTGGAACGGTCGCAGGTCATCAGAGACGTCTTGCCGCTGGTTGCCCAAAGATGCCTCTCCGAGTGACGCGGAATGTTTGTGTGAGTGAGTAACCTGTCTGAGGAGGGCGGCTATATATAGGTACGTGTGCTTCTTTAGTCCCGGTTGGTAACACCAACCGGGTCATGTGGCTCACGAAGTGTCGTGATACTGCTGATCCAACAGCTCACAATCCCTCAAAAGAAACACACCCCTGATCCAACGTCTCACAAGCGCTCGAAAGAAACACACGATCCTGTGCTTCTTTAGTCCCGTTGGTAACACCAACCGGACTAAAGACGGGCTTTGCGGTCACGACACGTCCTCCCCCAGCGCTTCCCTGGGCACGTGTCCTCCCCCAGCGCTGCCCTGGAGGTCTTTATATTGTCGCCGACGGGTAAACCCTAATCCACCATTCCTAGCCACGAACGCATCGTCTCCACGAGATGGATCCGCCACGCCCGCCGCAGCGCCTTGTGGACGAGGTCGAGCGTGCTCGGCAGAGCGCGCTGGGCGCAACCGCGGGAGTCTATCCCCCGTATGCCCACGAGCCCGGCGTGGAGAGAATGCCCAGCTACCGGCCTCCTGCTCCACCAGGTGCCGCCGCACCTCCACCTGGCGGCGCTGCACCTCCACACAGGCGCCGCCGCTCCTCCCGCGGAGGAGGAGGAGGACGACGACTTCGACTGGAGCGACGACAGGGAAGAAGGTTGTGGGTTGCAGATACAGAAGGCCATGGAAGCCTCCTTCCAGTCTGTCCGCGACTACCCTGTCCAGCGAGCCAAACTTCCTACCAGCTCAAGGCGAAGGAGGCTTCCGATCTGGATTGGGCGCTGAAAGAACTCATCCTCCATGGATCTTGCCCTCCGCCGCAAACGTGCGCGCGAGAACCGGGCGGCCGCCCACGGGGCTGGCTCCTCCCGCCGTTCCCCCTAATCCTACGGCCTTCGAGCCAGCAAGTCCGTTTATGTAGAATAATGTTGGTGATGTTGGATCAGGGGTGTGTTTCTTTCAAGCGCTTGTGAGACGTTGTATCATGTGTAATAATGTATTAAACCTTTTATGTAATGCATTAAGATAAATGAATTAATAATTTTTATCTGCTTTCTTCTGCATTTTACAACACCAAACATTCATCTTACAAATATAGGTTTACTGAAATTGTTCTGCATTTACTTCTGCTTACGGATTATTGTCGAATTTCGACTTACGGATTTAAAGATATGATTTATCCATATTAAATTGAGTTCCCTTCAATTAAAATGATAAAAGAAAACAAATACAACAAAAGAAAAAAGAAACAGCAAAAAATGTAAAAAAGCCCAATAGTCGCGGTTGCAGCAAACAACCGCGACTAAAGGCCCCCCGGGCTTGGCGCCAGAATTTGGGCGGCCCAGGTCGACCTTTGGTCGCGGTTGTTGGCTGCAACCGCGACTAAAGGGTCTTTGGTCGCGGTTGCAGCCAACAACCGCGACCAAAGGTCGATTCCGCGCGGTTTAGTGGGGGAGTTTGCGAATTTTTTGCAAACTCCCCCCAAATCGACGAATTGAACCGCCTCCGGGCTCCCCTGACGCCGCCGACGACCCCGCGCGCCGTGGTGCTGCTCCGCCGCCCCGTCGTGCTGCCCCGCCGTCGCAGCCCGTGGTGGTGCTCGATCCACCGCCCCGCCGCGGCCCGTGGTGCTCCGCCGCGGCCCGTACGTGTTGCTCCGTCGCCCCGCCGCCCGTGGTGCTCCGCCGCCCCGTCGTGGTCCGCCGCCCCGGCCCGTGCTGCCCCGCCCACGCCCACGACGTCGTCGACGCCCCCGTCATCTCGTCGCCGCAGTCGCCCGTCGCCGTCGCCCCCATCCCCTGCCCGAGTCCCCAGGAATAAGTAAGGATTTTAGTCATATGTCACATTTTAGTGAAATAGAATTAGTAGAAATATTTTTCAATTGAGTTAGAATTATTTGTCAAGTTAGTTAGGTCAATTTACTTAGGTTAATTTAGTTAGATCAATATAGTTAGAAATCATTTTATTAGTATATCATAAGTTAGTTAGGTCAATTTACTTAGGTTAATTTATTAGTATATCAATATAGTTAGAAATCATTTTATTAGTAGATCAATATAGCTAGGTAAATTTATAGATATAAGTAAGGATTTAAATTTGTAATTGTTTATCATATATACTTTGTAACTTTTTGTATCAAATTTGTTAAATTTGTTATTGTTTTTGTCATACTTTGTATCAAGCACATGTGGATACTTTGTATCATAATTTGTTAAATTTGTATCAAGCACTTTGATACTTTGTATCAAATTATTGTTTATCATAATTTGTTAAATTTATTGCGTGTAGGAACATTCAGCTATGGATCACCCTTTAATTGTGCGAGACGAGGAAGGAGAAAACTTATTCATGCAGGATATTTTTGAGCATCGCGATGCAAATGCTGCCGGTGGAGAAGGCGCCGTCGACGATCGAAACGAAGATTTTGAGCAATTTGCATCACAATTTTTAAACCCGTCTGGTGAGGGTATAGAGGAAGAAGAAATAACAGCCTCCACCTCGAACACCCTCCACCTCGAGGTTTATATATGAATTCTATATTTGCTTGAACACAAAATGCATTAACTGATTTGTATTGCACTTATTAACGCATTATATTTCTTACTTTAGGCGTCCACCTTGCATAAAAAGGCTAAGAATCAAGCTCCTCGAGGCCCAGCGAAAAGAATGACTAGCGAAGATGCAAAGTTACCAATCTATAAAATTGATGTAGATGGCGATCCGGTGGAACCGATAGAGAACCGCAGAAAATATATTAGTCAAGCTGGAGTTATTGTTAGGGACGAGGTCCCGATCTCCATAGCAGAATGGCTTAAGCCAGCAGGCGTTGCCGAGGATGACCCTTGCTATGTCCACCAGCATTATAAAGATTTCTGCTTTGACACACTCTTGCAGCATTTTAACCTCCCGGATGGTATTGAGCCCGCCTTGAAGTTGAAACTCAAGCACTGGACTCTCTCCAAGATGGCCGACGCCTTTCGGAAATATAAGCAAACATTATGGGCAAAATATGAAAAGGTTGATCCAGATTTCAGTCAAAAAAAACTGGTGAAGCTAAGAGATCACTGGGAAGCCTTTAAGGCGTATAAGACCTCGGCTGCGGCTGTGGCCCGATCGGAAAAAAATAAGCTAAATGCTGCGAGTAAGACACACCACCATAACTTGGGGCCAGGTGGCTACAGGTCAGCCATTCCTAAGTGGCTAGCCATGGAAGATAAACTCGTGGCTGCAGGTTTCACTCCACAGACATACAGCTGGCCCGAAAGGTCCAAATTCTGGTTGTTCGCGCATGGCGCAACGTTGAACGAGGAAGGGAAGATTGTCCCGAGGGTTGAAAAATACAAGGCAACAGTAGTAGCCATGGTCCCAAAAATTGAAGATGCAATAAAGGAAGTTCTAGCGGGTACGTGGGAACCCTATAGAGAGGAAGACGAGCTGGCACGGGCCCTAGGGAAACCTGAACACTGGGGACGTTTACGAGGCTTACCCGGCGGTGCCACCTTGAAAAAACAGTATCCGCAGCACGCTGACACTTATAGAAGCCGTGCAAGAAAGAAGAAGCAGGGTGAAGAGCGGATAGCGAATTTGGAACGCCAGATGAAGCAACTCATTAATGAACGCCAGGTGCAGCAGCCCCAAGATCCTGAAGTCGTGGATGCTCGATCTCAGCTTAGAAGCAGCGTGGGTTCCACGCAACTAGAACTCGATGCTCGCTACCCCGTGGATGATATCACGGAACCGACACCATGTGAGCTACATACGCCTGTGAGCAACATATCCATGAAGGTGGCGGTCGGCTATGCTTTACCGATTGTCGACACAGCAAGCTACCATAATGGTGTCATTCATCCTGGCTATGCTGTTGTCGGGGTGGATGAAATTGTGCCGGGATCGGAATCATTGGCTCTTGAGATTCCTGGAGGTAACGGTGAGGAGGCATTGTGCGATGTCAAGGTGGTTTCGTCCAGTGGAACAAGAAATACATCAAGTTCTCAAAGCCACCGACTCAGCAAAGCCCACCCTGCCGGGGTATCGATGAGACACATCCATCTCCGGCACCGCGTGACAGGGACCCCACACCGGAAAATAATCTAGAGGACCATCTCAGTCAGCAAAGTCCATCTCCATCTCCATCTCCGGTACGGAACCCCCCACCGGAAGTGTCCGTACCGCTTAAACGGAGAAGGCGCGCGTCTTCCCCGGTCAAGAGGCGACCTGCTAAAAGGGCCACAACGCCTGATCTGAGGCAACCTTGGCAGAAGACTCTTGACCAAAACGAAGCAGCCATCGAGGAGCATAATAAATCATTGTTCGCACCGAAAGTGCCGCCGCCAACATTTACCGAGGGCTATACTGCAGCGGCTTGTCATAAAGTCATTGACAACTTATATGTCCCTCCAGAGAAGCCGCCATCTGACTATGTCCGTTCTATTCAGAAGTCATATGACGAGGTGACGGCGGCGGAGGCGCCGAAGAAAGGTGAACAAGACGCAGAGTCAGTCCCGCCGCCGGCGGCAAACGAAAAACAAGCAGCACCATCGGTCCCGCCGGCGAAGGAAGCTACAAAAGCAGCACCATCGGTCCCACCGCCGCCGAAGATAGGTAAACAAGTTCCCCAGCTCGGAGAACAACCCGTACGTTCTGTCCCCCCGCTAATTGTCCCGCCGCCGACGAACAAAGATAGTCGAGTTCCCCAGCGCGGAAAACAACCAGTACAATCTGACCCTAAAGAGCCGATGGTGTTTGACATAGAGGTAATCCGTCGTCTTGCCGCCGAAGCGCAAATGCCTATAGATGAATATGCTTCGAGATTGAATTTTGAGACTGCACCACCAGCTCCTCCAGTAAGAAACTTCGTTCCGGGGAAAGCTTTGGTGCAAATCAGGGGCCTTCCAACAAAAATGCGTACTCTGCATCAATGGTACATGAAAAATGCAAAGAAGACATCTGCTATCGTTCTGAAATGTAGGGAAGACGATGAGCACTTCTTAGAAGACTACAATCACACTGTTACGTTTAGCGAACTTTTTCAGCTATACAATCTGCGGGCACTCGACAAATCTATCATGAGTTCCTATTGCCTGTAAGTGATTTATTTAAGTCTTTACCTAGTCTCGTTCATTGTTTGTAATTATTCTCACTTTAATCTTTTGTGTGCTATATTATGCAGATTGAAGATGCTCGAGCTCAAAAAGCTGAACCAGCATGACATTGGGTTCATTGACCCGGATAAATATAACGAAGAAACCATAATAAATCCCTTGTATAACAAGAACACACCGGATGATTTGCTAAGGGTGTTCAAGCGATACCGCGACAAAAGAACTATATATTGGCCTTACCACTTCGGTAAGTTTTAGTGTCTTCTACACATTCTAATTTGCTCACCCGATGTTAAGTTTAACTGATGAGTTATGCATGACTGTGCCCAGCTACCACTGGATTCTTCTTGTCATTAGACATCACGAAGGACTTATTCATTCACTTGACTCATTGAGGTATCATCCTGACACTTACAGGAGTTGTTTCGACTTACTAGCAAGGTACATTCATTTCTTACCGCCTCTGTCATTCATATCTTGATGTCAAGTCATTAACGAATAACTCATTTGTGAATGTTCTTTGTCGGGCAGAGTTTGGGAAAGGTTTCGAGCGGAAGATCCTGAAGGTGGGTGGCGCCAAAAGCTGGATTGGAAGTTAAACCAAGTAAGTACTGCTACCTCTTCGTCCACACAACATTTCTCATGCATACTTCATTATTATTGACTGAAATCTATTCTTGTATAGTCTTGCATGGAGCAACCAAAGGAAACTGAGTACTGTGGATTCTTCGTTTGCGAGTATATATATGTATTAGTCACCGAGAAATGGAATATGAGAAAGGATGCAGAGTTGGCAAAAAAGCGCGAGAGGCTACCACTCGACCACCGCTTCAGAGCAATTGGAGAGGAATTGGCGGGATTTTACCTTTCAGAGGCCTTACAGGAGAAAGGAGAGTACTACGATGCTGAAAGCATGAAATCGTTAAAGTAACTTGTTGTTTTGCTTCAACTCTTGTACTACGATAACTCTTGGCGCATCAACGAACTCTTGTCTACGATCTTCAAGTATTACTTAATTTAATTGTATGTGTTATAAATATGTGCATCGACTTCATACGACACGGGAACGGTTACGACATCGAAAACGTTACGGTTACCGTAACGGTAACCGTCACGGTTACCGTAACGGTTACCGTCACCGTAACCGTCATCGCAACGGGAAGGGTTACCGTTACCACGGGACACGGGAACCTAGCTATAACCAAACCCCGGCATATATAAACCCTAAACCCTGCAATTAAATCGAAAAAGAAAAAAAAACCAAAACCCTTTGGTCCCGGTTGGTGCTACCAACCGGGACCAAAGGTCCCAACACCCCACGTCCCCCTAAAGCCCACGTGGAGGGACCTCTAGTCGCGGTTCGGAATCCGCCGCGACTAAAGGGTGGGGGCTTTAGTCCCGCCAGCCTAGTCGCGGTTGCCCAACCGCGACTAAAGGTCCTCTGGAACCGCGACTAGAGGTCATTTTTCTAGTAGTGGGATGATAGAATAATTGATTTGATTTCTTATTAATGTGTTGCCTTTTCTGAAATTTACTTGGCACCTTTGTCACTGGATTTTCTGCAGATCATGAGCCCGCGGCGGAGCCTTACATCTCCAGCCCGTGCGGCAACGACGGCACCTCCCTTGCTTTGGTGCGGCGGCGTCAGGGGGGACCAGAGGCAACCAGATAATCCATGCGGCAAGCAACGGCAGCGGCACCGGTCGCGGGCGTTGGTGGCTGATACGGTCAGCGGCGTGGGGGCCTCCGTTTGCTTCTGATTCTTTTTTCAGTTCTTGAAAACATTCTAAGATCCACATCTGTTCCATGCTGATGGTGGAGCTCCCATGTTTTTCTTTTTCTCAATTCTTAAGATCCACTTTTGTTCCGTGATGTACAAGCGCCATTCAAGATTGAGAGTACGTAGCAAAGAATTTTTGAATGGGCTTTGTCCACCTTCTCGTGCTCCTCCATATTCTTTAATCTGTATGTATGTTGGTAGTGGATTCTAGTTATTGGCCCGCAATGGTGATGGTGGATCTGTCTGCAACGACGGCGATAAGGTGTCTGCAACTGCCCGGGACGGCGTCGCGGTGGCTGAAATTTACTTGGCACCTTTGCCAATGGGTTTCTTCAGATTCTGCGGGCCGGGCAACCCCCATTCGCCACCGACGAGTGGAGTCCGGCGCGCTGTGCAGTACCAAACCTCTACGGGGCGCGTAGAGCTTGTGCAATTTCTCACAGATTTTTTCATCACGATTCCATGCAACGGTGTTTATTTAGACGGCCAGCCTCTGTATTTCTCTCCCGCTTTTGAATTTTTCCAACAAAAAACCTTTTCGAACTTTCGAACATGCCAGTCGCAGCTTCGAGCCCACAAAACTATAGAAATAGACCTGGCCCGCAAGAAAATCTCAAAAATCGTTCACGTCCATACCGCCACACGACACGGAGAGAAGGAAAAACCATGAACGACGTCTACTATTTTTTTCACCTCCGCGTGTGCTTTTTTCGACACACCCACGACGCGTGCAGTGTGTTGTTATCATAATTCGAATCATGGACGGCGCGGGGCCAAGCGAGGTTTTCTGTATGCAGTTAGTTGGTTTGCGGCATGCAACCGGGAGGCACGGTGAAGAAAATGACCACGTCTCACAGACATTAACTAGCTGTAGTAGCTGTAGTTGTACGGGCGCGGATGGAAGCAAAGCCACATAACGTTCTTGCCTAACGGTGGAATGCCAAATCTCCTTCGTCGGATTTTACAGTGACCACGTGAGGCTGATATCCAACGGTAATCTATCCATGCACTGCTATCACCCTTGTTATAAAATCCGCGTCCATATATATATATATATATTATATATATATATATATATATATATATATATATATATATCCTGTTGTGCACTAATCATGTCTTCAGACGACGAGAGGGATAGCGTGGTACGACAAAGGAAGGAGGGAACTGCGACTGTCACCTGGCGAGAATATGAGGCTCTTCGTGATCATTTGTCCCTTCAGTTCAACAATCAGTGTGACAAGATACAAGGCGATTTGGCTGCCACGGATACGAAGCTTGAGAATGTTCTGCAAACAGCGAATGATTCCGCGGCCCAATTGACGACCATACAGACTAGTCTTGACACTTTGACTCGTGTTGTGCGGACATTGACACAGCGCCACAACCAGCCTGTTGATGATGCCAGTGTTCATGCTGATTTTGGAGATGACCTTGATGCTGCTGAGGAAACTGATCCTGCTCATGTTCGCCATGGACCACCACCACATGCTAATGGTGGGCGTGGTGTCGGTAGAGGTGATGTACCTCCTGGTTGTGGCTTTGCGCCTGTTGGTGCGCGCCGTAATGTTGTTCATGCAGCCCATGGCGATGATGATGTTTTGGGAAAACCAAAATTCAGTATTCCCACATTTGAAGGTTCTATTGACGTAGAAGAATACATCAATTGGGAGCTGAAGATGGAGAAGTTATGGCGTTTGCATGACTGTACTGAAGATAGAAAGATCAAGCTCGCATCTTCTGAATTTGATGGTTATGCTTTGCTATGGTGGGACGGTCTTGTGACTGCTAGGCGTGAAGCTAATCACTTGCCAATTCTGTCTTGGCGAGAGATGAAGGAAGAGATGCGTCACCGTTTTATTCCTCGTAATTACATCCGCTCTTTGTATGACAAGCTACAGAATTTGAAGCAAGGCACCCTATCCGTTGATGAGTACTACAAGGAGATGGAGATGATTATGCACCGTGCTAAAGTGCGAGAAGAACCTGAACAAACTGTGCAGCGTTTTCTTCTAGGTTTGAGCTTTAATATCAAGAGAATTGTGCGTCATCATCAATATGGCGATGTGCAAGATTTGTTGCATCAAGCACGTGAAGCTGAGTTACAGTTGGCCGAAGATGCCAAGTTTGCACCTCGTTCTTCTTATGGGCGAGGAAGTTTTACACCACGGACTACACCTAGTGCGGTATCGCCTAGTCCTGCTTCTAGTTTCCGTGGTCCGACGACACCATCCACATCAGTTTCGGTGGCCCCTCCAGCTAAACTGTCACCGCAGCCGGCAGCTAGTGGTACGGGTTCTTCTAACTCTACAGCTCGCACACGTGATATGAACTGTCATACTTGTGGCGGTAAAGGTCACTTTAAGCGTGAATGTCCAAACAAAAAGGTGATGTTGATCAATGAGGAGACAGGAGAATATGAGAGTGGTGATGAGGCTGATCCGAGTTCTGAAATTGTGGAGGACGATGAGCCTCGTGTGCATTATGCGGATGCTACACGTTTGCCATCTATTGTTTGCACACCTAGAGCATTGAGTATTACACCTAGTCCTGCGGAGCAGCGTGATGCATGTAAAATGCATACATGAACTTTGCACTATATCACTCATATTCCAATCATATTTGCATCATATAAGGGTTATACCACTGTTATTTAATGATTTTAGGAAATAAAATAATTGTTTCCTATTTTTATGGAATTAACCCTGCGCAGGCAGAAAACCCTATTTTTTTCCTTTTATGTTTCAGGGACCCAAACGTCGTCAGAAAAATATGGAAAAATACGGAGGTCGTTATTTTGGAAGAAGACGTAGGAGCGAAGGAATCAAGCAAACGGAGCCCGGAAGGCCAAAAGGGGGTGGCCCACGCGGCCCCTATACCTGGCCGCGTGGGGCCCACCATCCTGGCCCTCGGAACTCCGCAGCCGTCGATCTTTTCTCCACCGCCTTCGTCTTGACTTAAAAACGCCTAGAAAAGAAGTCCCACGGCGTTCTCGAAAACAAGGGCCGCCGAAACACAGAAACACCGAAAGAGAGATGGAGCTGCAGATTGGAGGGGGAAAACTCCGGCGGGGCGCTGCCGGGGTGGTCTCCATCTTCTCCGACGACTTCTCCACCATCTCCATGATGAAGGGGGAGTAGTCCACCCCTGGACTTGGGTTTGTGGTGGTAACTTATGTATCTCTCCTCTCTTTGAGCTTCACTAATTAGTACCGTATGAGCTGCTGAACATGATTACGGTCATCTATGTAATTCCTATGGTGGATATTGTGGTATGAGATGCTATTTGTTATGCATTTGCTGTTGTGTTGGAACTTTTATGACTTGTCATACTTTGGAGATATTTTACGATGCATGTGATGGTTTGATTTATTCATAATGCCTTGTTTATCCTTATCATGAGGTGATTGACACCACCAAGTGTAGATAGATGAGAGAGATGTGGTCACACACACGAAATATAAATCATTGCACTAGTGTTTAGAATATTGTCCATTAAGAAGTATGATGTATGTAGGTACGGGATGGCCGATGTGACACGGCATAGGTATTGAGTGACACAGTACCGCCCAACATCCTTTATCTGGGGTAAAAGAAAGAGTATGATGTGGGAGTGAGAGCAACCACGCTAGCCTTACGAGGGTGACCTAGCAACACAAATGAGTACTTCTTTCAACTATGTGTTTTAGAACATATAGCCGTTATAAAATCTACCATTAAACATGACAATTGTGTGTACTTTATCTATAACATGATAATCACCATAGATGAGAGAGAGAGGATTAAGTGAACTCATGAACCCATGTCCATTGTTCCTATAAGAGTAAACCTTTGTCTTGTCCTCTTGCATTGAAGAGGATTGGGACACTTTTACATTCATGTTTTGTTACATTAAACTTCCATCCATTAAATCAACCAACTTGTTCCTTAAACTTGTTTAGTGCATAATCAACTAAAACTTGTGACACTTTAGTTGTAGGGAATAGATAACTTTTCCTTCTTACTGCTGCGGATCGATACCTTACTTCCACATTGAGAGGTGCTACAGTGATCCCCTGCTCTTGGGGGTTATCAAGTACTTTTCTGGCGCCGTTGCCGGGGAGCGTAGCGCTTAAGTTTCTATTCTTGTGTGCACTAAACTAAGCTTGGGGAGGTTTCTTTAACTTGTTTTATATCTTGCAACCATCTAAGCTTGGGGAGGTTCCTTTAAACTTGTCTGGTTGTAAGTCCCTCATTACTTTTGCTATGTTTTTTTGGATGATTATACACCTGAGGAACTTGAAACATGTACACTTGAGGAACTTGAAATATTAAAAGAAGCGGATTATTTCTTTTCTCAAGTAGATGCTTATGTTATTAAACATAAAAAATAACTCTTTCTGCCATGGAAAGAACTAATATTTTGCAGGAAGAAGATGATGAACACATAATCTTGGAAGAGGAAGAATGTGAAGAAGAGGATAAAAACCTAAGCTTGGGGATGCCCATGCAATCTCAAGAAGATGCTGAAAAAGATGAACAACTGGAGAATGAAGAGTTGGATCCTCAACTTCACCATCAACATATGATAGTAACACTCAAACTCAAAAACCTTTTGTTAGTAAACTATTGATGATAATGAGGAGTGTTGCTTAAATATGCTATATGATAATTCTTTAGATGATGGTCCTATGCTTATTGATAATCCTCCATGTTTAGAACTTGTTACTACTCTATGTGAGGATAAAAATGATATACTTGTGTTTGTCAAAATACTCTTACTAATGAGAGTCCTACTTTGTTCCTGAATTCTCCTAATAACACCATAGAGGAGAAATTTGCTTATGTTGAGAAATACTTATGTGGTTTGCAATTATCTTTAGCTCCAAATCTTTGTTGCAACCATGACATTAAACTTGATATTGATCTTAATAACTATTTTGAAAGAGGGAAGCATGCTAATGAATTCCAAAATAAATTTAATGATCCTCTTTATGTGTCTAAATTATCTAAATTGGAAGATCCTATTGGTTATATGGTTGAATACACTTCTATTACTTGCAACTATTATGAGAGAGGAGGTTATGAGAACCCTCTTTATGCTACTAATAATTATGGGCTGCAGGTAACTTTTTTAATATGCATTGGAAAACTTCTATTTATTATGATTCATTCATATACAAAATGCCAATGCATAGAAAGAAGGTTGGACTTCGTTGTTATTACTTTTGTGTTTTGTTTCTCTCTCTACCAGGTTTCAACTTGACTATTATCTTCATCGGCTCGAGAGCACATGGGATCCTGTATTATGCATGAAACACTTCTCAAGATCAAGGGGACAACCACTCAAGCTTGGGGATGCCAATCTACCTCACTCCAACCATCTTGATATCAAGTAAGAAGCCTAGCTATATGGCTATAAAGAAAGCGCTTTGCGGAGGTAACCCGGTTATTTTTATGTGTGATTTTCTTTGTGTCCTCTTGCTATAACAAGAGAGTTTGTTTTTAGTTTAGTTTCTGAATTTTCAATAAAGTGCCAAGTTTTACCATTTTGGTCTTGAAAAGTTGCTTATAGCATTCGGAGATTTTATTCCTGCACGAATCTGTGCACGGTATGATTTTTAATTCTTATTCTGTAACTCCGAATGAGCGCATTTTGAACTGAGTTGCAACTTTTCATCCTCTGTATGCATGAATTTGTGCAGAATTTTTCGGCAAAGTTTGTAGGGTAGAAAAATACGTTTTGCTGCTGCTGTTTTTCTGGACAGATTCTGTCCCATTTTGTTTTATGCATGTTTTGAACTTTTATCTTGAATCTTTTTGATTCAAATGAGTTTATGAGTAGGCATACAACATTATATACTTTCTGGACATTCATATGATGTTTTGTTTAAGGATTATATGCAGCAAGAAATCTATTTGTTTATCACTACTAATGCACCCCACAGAAAAGAAATGGGAGAAACGGTGTTTTGAAGTTTTTTCACAGGGATTGGAGGAGATGCACCAAGAGTTATCCAAGGATGGTGAAGACCATAAGCTTGGGGATGTGAAGACAACCCCACTGGACCTACACACTCTGGTTTGCACACGTCTAACTTCTGTTTTTCGATCGAAACACTTTATCGCATAAACTTGGAGCGTCTTTTTGTTTGTTTTGGTTTGATTGTTATTTTGCTAAGACCACCACACTATCATTTATATGTGAAAGAGCTACTGGAAATATGGGTTGAAATATGTTGGATGCTTTTATTGTATTGGGAAAAGGGATGTTTGAGTTGATTTTAAAAGATACATATAGTTGCATGATTCATGAGCTTGTTAATGAATAATAATTTGCAAATGCTTTATCAAGAGCTATCACTTATTCATGTTTTGATGCTGAATGTTATTTTACTTAGTTTAACATGATTAGTTAGTTCTATGGACACTCATGCATGCATCTAGATGGTCAACTTTCTCCCTCTTGCTAGCCCAAACATTCCAACAAGCAAAAACTTGTTTCCAACACCTTCAACCAAAGTTATTCCAGTGAGTCCACCATATCTACCTAATGGCTTTATGCTATTCCGAGTATGTATATCATGATATTTGTGTTATCTATACCTCTGAATGAAAAATTTATGTTATTGATTGTTATGGGAAAGTTGGTTATATAGCTCTCACGAACTTGATGCACAACTTTATTTTTATTGCATAAATAAAACATGACCCATTGTGATTAATAATATGATGCTAGTGGCTTGATAAATGTCCGAGATTGGGAGTTACCCCATATGTGCTGTCACATGCAAAGATTTCAACATGCTCCTTCATCATTTAGTTGATATCATGTACTTTTGTTTATGGATGCCTATCATGGTGGAATGAGGTGGAAATGAAGTAGTTTAAATGAGTTTGTATAAATGGTTAGAGAGACGCCTGGGCCGCTAATCTAAGCCATGCATCATTCATGGTGGAAATTTACTTACATGCTATGGTGAACCGTCTGTGATGCACCTTATAATAAAAAGCTATTCCAATGGTAAATAAAAAGGGTGTTGAGGTTGTTCATCTTGTTTGTTTGTCTTGTCATTTTGATATGGGCTTGTTCCATATCCTGGGACAAGAGGTACCCCAGTTGACGCTCTTGATGATACTATTATTACTTACAATGATATATAACTTGAACTTGCTTTGTTTCCTAAGTTGAGTAATCATGGTGTAGGTACTTGTATTCAAGGGGCATGAGACACCTAACCTTTACTTCATCAAGCACACTACTCATATTTGCTTTCACATTAAACTTTAATCATTCAAGATGCTATGATAGGGGTAATGAGAGCTTGACACCAAGAATTCCACATTGCAATCATTAACTTAAGTAGTTTGGAAGTTAGATGAAACTTATGCATGTTTTACCTCTACTCACATATACATCTTTCCAAAGTGTCCACCTTTTATATTCAGATTTTCATCTACACTCTATGACCAATGTAGGATGTTCTTACTTATCATTATGCATACATGTGGTCCATATTACTATCTTCTATGTTACACTTTGTGAACTATCATTGAACATCCTTGCTTGAATACTTGATATCACTTCATAAACTATTTTGCATATTGCTACTCCTTTGAAGAATGAATCATTTGACTCTATGTAGCAGTAGCAATCATCTTTGATATCCATTGTTAGTGCTATATTGCAAAGCCCATGTTAGTTTTATCACCTTCATACTCGAGGACGAGTATTGGTTAAGCTTGGTGATGTTGATGCATGTAAAATGCATACATGAACTTTGCACTATATCACTCATATTCCAATCATATTTGCATCATATAAGGGTTATACCACTGTTATTTAATGATTTTAGGAAATAAAATAATTGTTTCCTATTTTTATGCAATTAACCCTGCGCAGGCAGAAAACCCTATTTTTTTCCTTTTATGTTTCAGGAACCCAAACGTCGTCAAAAAATATGAAAAATACGGAGGTCATTATTTTGGAAGGAAGAAGACGTAGGAGCGAAGGAATCAAGCAAACGGAGCCCGAAGGCCAAAAGGGGGTGGCCCACGCGGCCCCTGTACCTGGCCGCGTGGGGCCCACCATCCTGGCCCTCGGAGCTCCGCAGCCGTCGATCTTTTCTCCACCGCCTTTGTCTTGACCTAAAAGCGCTTATAAAAGAAGTCCCACGGCGTTCTCGAAAACAAGGGCCGCCGAAACACAGAAACACGAAAGAGAGATCTGGAGCTGCAGATTGGAGGGGGAAAACTCCGGTGGGGCGCTGCCGGGGTGGTCTCCATCTTCTCCGACGACTTCTCCACCATCTCCATGATGAAGGGGGAGTAGTCCACCCCCTGGACTTGGGTTTGTGGTGGTAAATTATGTATCTCTCCTCTCTTTGAGCTTACTAATTAGTACCGTCTGAGCTGCTGAACATGATTACGGTCATCTATGTAATTCCTACGGTGGATATTGTGGTATGAGATGATATTTGTTATGCATTTGCTGTTGTGTTGGAACTTTTATGACTTGTCATACTTTGGAGATATTTTACGATGCATGTGATGGTTTGATTTATTCATAATGCCTTGTTTATCCTTATCATGAGGTGATTGACACCACCAAGTGTAGATAGATGAGAGAGATGTGGTCACACACACGAAATATAAATCATTGCACTAGTGTTTAGAATATTGTCCATTAAGAAGTATGATGTATGTAGGTACGGGATGGCCGATGTGACACGGCATAGGTATTGAGTGACACAGTACCGCCCAACATCCTTTATCTGGGGGTAAAAAGAAAGAGTATGATGTGGGAGTGAGAGCAACCACGCTAGCCTTACGAGGGTGACCTAGCAACACAAATGAGTACTTCTTTCAACTATGTGTTTTAGGACATATAGCCGTTATAAAAGCTACCATTAAAACATGACAATTGTGTGTACTTTTATCTATAACATGATAATCACCGTAGATGAGAGAGAGAGGATTAAGTGAACCCATGAACCCATGTCCATTGTTCCTATAAGAGTAAACCTTTGTCTTGTCCTCTTGCATTGAAGAGGATTGTGACACTTTTACATTCATGTTTTGCTACATTAAACTTCCATCCATTAAATCAACCAACTTGTTCCTTAAACTTGTTTAGTGCATAATCAACTAAAACTTGTGACACTTTAGTTGTAGGGAATAGATAACTTTTCCTTCTTACTGCTGCGGATCGATACCTTACTTCCACATTGAGAGGTGCTACAGTGATCCCCTGCTCTTGGGGTTATCACAGCGCTGCAATTTGTTTCAAACAAGAGCTGCTGTTGGTAATGGTAGGTCGTGCAAAGTGATCATTGATGGTGGCAGCTGCCACAATTTGGCTAGTAAAGAGCTTTGTCAAAAACTGAATCTGAAATATTTGCCGCACCCACATCCATATTATATCCAGTGGTTGACTGATAGTGGAGAGATGAAGATTAGTCACATTGTGCGCATTGAATTTCAGATTGGGCCATATAAGGACACCGTGGAGTGTGACGTCGTTCCTATGACGGTGTGCCATTTGTTGTTGGGACGTCCTTGGCTATATGATCGTGATGTACGTCACAATGGGAGAACCAACACATACCAACTCAATTGGGAGGGCAAGGAGATTATTTGCGACCTTTGACACCGCAAGACATTGTAAATGATTCTCGTCAAAAGGTTGAGGTTCACCGTGAGGATGAGACTGAGAGATTAGCTAGTAGAGAGCCTCCACCTTCGGTGAGTGAGAGCCACCAGCCAAATTTGAGTGGCAAAAAGAAAAGTGAGGGAGTGAAAAAGTTAACAATGTTAGCCACCAAATCTGATTTGAGAGAGTTTCGTGAGGATCCCACTCTAGTACCCATTGTGCTTATGTGCAAGGGGGAAATTCTTGTTTCTAACGACATGACCCCTCTCTCTATTGGTGTTTCTGATGTTTTGCAGGAATTTGGTGACGTGTTTCCGGAGGAAGTACCCGCGGGTTTGCCACTAATGCGCGGTATTGAGCATCAAATTGATTTGATTCCCAGAGCCACACTTCCCAACCGATCTCCCTATAGGACCAACCCGATGAGACAAAGGAGATACAACGACAAGTACAAGAGCTTCTTGACAAAGGGTATGTGCATGTGAACTTAAGCCCTTGTGATGTTCCTGTTATTTTGGTCCCTAAGAAAGATGGTACTTGGCGCATGTGCGTAGATTGTAGAGCGATTAATAACATCACTATTCGATATAGACATCTGATGGCCCTTGAAGAGGTTGATCTACAGCGCTAGAAAACAAGCTTGATGCCCAATGGACAGTCTTGATCTCCGGTGCGTAGTTTACCTGCGTCAAAAGTAAATGGGTTAGGTTGAGACTCCAAGTGCAGAGTGTGTAGTAAGTGGAAGACGTGTTTTCCCCACGAGGGTGACTCGAGGGTTTAATATCGAACTCTCGGGGAATCAGTAGTGAAAGATTTATCTCCTATCCTTCTTTTGGTCACCTACAAAACAAGGTTAATTGTTTTGGTCCTCAACCTCACCTGTGGTTGTCAAGCACAAGGTGTATGAATGATATCAAGATAAATATGCAATGCAAACAAGAAATAAATATGCAATGGTGGTGAATGAATGTGCAAGGATGATGATAACAATGATAAATGATATTTTTGGGTTTTTTATGATGAATGCAAGATGGAAAAGTGTTTTTGTATTTTCGGATTTAATAATGGCAGAAAATGGAAAAGTGGTAAAAGTGGTTGGAAAGGTGTTTCTTATGATTAAAAATGGACCGGGGTTCATGGTTTCACAAATGCACTCTCTCTTTTAATGGTGTGGCAGACAATGGACACATAGAGTTGACATATGAGATTGCAACACAAAGTTTGATATCAAGTTACTAATTATATGGGCATCACGTCCTAACATAGAGATCTTTTGGTTATTAATCTCACTTATACTCCACCAAGATGCGAACTAAATCATAACACCTTAGTAATTAAGATAATCAGAGTATAGCTTTAAGTATCATGACATGAAGTGAAAATAAGAACATGCTAGATCTAGTCACAGGAAGAATCTTGGTCACCCTCAACCCTTGTAGCATGGTATTTTTGTTTATCCCTAGTGAGGCAACAAAGTAAGGTAAAACACCCAAGTGGATCGCGATATTTCAGTTGTCAACTTACCGCACTCACCACCCCCGTTACTCCAACTAATGCACACATCACCCCACACACGCCTCATAAACATGCTTGATCATAACAAGTAGATAAGAACGGGGTACATAATATGCATCTATACTCATAACTGAAACAAACATTGCAATCTCAAACATATATTAACTCACAAAAAGATCCACCACATAGGAATTACATATATGACCGTAATCATGTTCAGCAGCTCATACGGTACTAATTAGTGAAGCTCAAAGAGAGGAGAGATACATAAGTTACTTCCACAAACCCATAGTCCAGAGGTGGACTACTCCCTCTTCATCATGGAGATGGTGGAGATGTCGATGGAGAGATGGAGACCACGCCGGCAGCGCCCCGCCGGAGTTTTCCCCCTCCAATCTGCAGCTCCAGATCTTCGTTTCGTGTTTCTGTGATATGGCGGCGCTTGTTTTCGAGAACGCCGTGGGACTTCTTTTATAGGCGTTTTTAGGTCAAGACGAAGCGGTGGAGAAAAGATCGACGGCTGCGGAGCCTCGAGGGCCAATTGGTGGGCCCCACGCGGCCAGGTACAGTGGCCGCGTGGGCCACCCCCTTTTGGCCTTCCGGCCTCCGTTTGCTTGATTCCTTCGCTCCTACGTCTTCCTCCTTCCAAAATAATGACGCCTGTATTTTTCCAGATTTTTGACGTCGTTTGGGTCCCTGAAACATAAAAGGAAAGAAATAGGGTTTTCTGCCTGCGCAGGGTTAATTCCATAAAAATAGGAAACAATTATTTTATTTCCTAAAATCATTAAATAACAGTGGTATAACCCTTATATGATGCAAATATGATTGGAATATGAGTGATATAGTGCAAAGTTCATGTATGCATTTTACATGCATCAACATCCCCAAGCTTAACCAATACTCGTCCTCGAGTATGAAGGTGATAAAACTAACATGGGCTTTGCAATATAGCACTAACAATGGATATCAAAGATGATTGCTACTGCTACATAGAGTCAAATGATTCATTCTTCAAAGGAGTAGCAATATGCAAATAGTTTATGAAGTGATATCAAGTATTCAAGCAAGGATGTTCAATGATAGTTCACAAAGTGTAACATAGAAGATAGTAATATGGACCACATGTATGCATAATGATAAGTAAGAACATCCTACATTGGTCATAGAGTGTAGATGAAAATCTGAATATAAAGGTGGACACTTTGGAAAGATGTATATGTGAGTAGAGGTAAAGCATGCATAAGTTTCATCTAACTTCCAAACTCTTCTACTTAAGTTAATGATTGCAATGTGGAATTCTTGGTGTCAAGCTCTCATTACCCCTATCATAGCATCTTGAATGATTAAGTTTAATGTGAAAGCAAATATGAGTAGTGTGCTTGATAAAGTAAAGGTTGGTGTCTCATGCCCCTTGAATACAAGTACCTACACCATGATTACTCAACTTAGGAAACAAAGCAAGTTCAAGTTATATATCATTGTAAGTAATAATAGTATCATCAAGAGCGTCAACTGGGGTACCTCTTGTCCCAGGATATGGAACAAGCCCATATCAAAATGACAAGACAAACAAACAAGATGAACAACCTCAACACCCTTTTTATTTACCATTGGAATAGCTTTTTATTATAAGGTGCATCACAGAGGTTCACCATAGCATGTAAGTAAATTTCCACCATGAATGATGCATGGCTTAGATTAGCGGCCCAGGCGTCTCTCTAACCATTTATACAAACTCATTTAAACTACTTCATTTCCACCTATTTCACCATGATAGGCATCCATAAACAAAAGTACATGATATCAACTAAATGAGATGAAGGAGCATGTTGAAAGCTTTGCATGTGACAGCACATATGGGCTAACTCCCAACCTCGGACATTTATCAAGCCACTAGCATCATAATTTAATCACAATGGGTCATGTTTTATTTATGCAATAAAAAAAGTTGTGCATCAAGTTCGTGAGAGCTATATAACCAACTTTTCCCATAACAATCAATAACATAAACATTTTCATTCAGAGGTATAGATAACACAAATATCATGATAACATACTCGGAATAGCATAAAGCAATAGGTAGATATGGTGGACTCACTGGAATAACTTTGGTTGAAGGTGTTGGAAACAAGTTTTTGCTTGTTGGAATGTTTGGGCTAGCAAAGGGAGAAAGTTGACCATCTAGATGCATGCATGAGTGTCCATAGAACTAACTAATCCATGTTAAACAAGTAAAATAACATTCAGCATCAAAACATGAATAAGTGATAGCTCTTAAAAAGCATTTGCAAATTATTACTCATAAACAAGCTCATGAATCATGCAACTATATGTATCATTAAAAATCAACTCAAACATCCCTTTTCCCAATATAAAAGCATCCAACATATTTCAACCCATATTTCCAGTAGCTCTCTCATATAAATGATATGTGGTGGTCTCACAAAATAAACAAACAAAAACAAACAAAAAGACGCTCCAAGTTTATGCGATAAAGTGTTTCGATCGAAAAACAGAAGTTAGACGTGTGCAAACCGAGAGTGTGTAGGTCCAGTGGGGTTGTCTTCACATCCCCAAGCTTATGGTCTTCACCATCCTTGGATAGCTCTTGGTGCATCTCCTCCAATCCCTGTGAAAAAACTTCAAAACACCGTTTCTCCCATTTCTTTTCTGTGGGGTGCATTAGTAGTGATAAACAAATAGGTTTCTTGCTGCATATAATCCTTGAACAAAAATCATATGAATGTCCAGAAAGTATATAATGTTGTATGCCTACTCATAAACTCAATTGGATCAAAAAGATTCAACTTAAAAGTTCAAAGCATGCATAAAACAAAATGGGACAGAATCTGTCCAGAAAAACAGCAGCAGCAAAACGTATTTTTCTACCCTACCAAACTTTCCGAAAAATTCCGAAAAATTCATGCATACAGAGGATGAAAAGTTGCAACTACAGTTCAAATATGAGCTCATTCGGAGTTACAGAATAAGAATTAAAAATCATACCGTGCACATTCGTGCAGGAATAAAATCTCCGAACGCTATAAGCAACTTTTCAAACCAAAATGGGTAAAACTTGGCACTTTATTAAAAACTCCAGAAACTAAACTAAAAAAAACTCTCTTGTTACAGCAAGAGGACACAAAGAAAATCACACATAAAAATAACCGGGTTGCCTCCCGCAAAGCGCTTTCTTTATAGCCATATAGCTAGGCTTCTTACTTGTTGTTTATTGAAGATGAAGCTCATGAGGGAGCTTGAACTTTGATGTTCCCTCTTCCTTGGGAAGTGTTCCATGCACTTCTTGTGTGGAAACTGAAACTTCACATTCCCTCCTTTGAATCAATGATAGCACCTGTGTACGAAGAAAAGGTCTTCCAAGAATAATAGGACTAGAGGTTTTATTCCCCATGTCCATGATTAGAAAATCCACAGGCACAAAAGTCATATGTAACTCTACCATAACATCACTTACTTTCCCTAAAGCATGTTTAATGGAATCATCAGCAAGTGCAAGTTCAATAGAGCATTTTTCAAGATTTTTCAATTCAAGCACTTCATATAGTTCTTTAGATACAGAGACACTAGATCCTAGATCAAGTATGGCATGGTGTGTCTCTTTTCCAATAGTTACTAGTACCTTAGGAATCCACATATCCCCAAGCTTAGGTGGTATCATAGCCTCTTGGTTGTACCTAGCAATTTTTCTTTCAAGACATGATTAGCAATATAAGAACCAAAGCCAGCTTGATTAGTGTTGATGGAAGGATCACTTGCAAATTTTTGTAAGATAGAGATTAATTCATGCAAGCTACAATTTTCTAAGTCAAGCAAAGGATCCTTGACTTCACTAAGCATTTTAACTTCCTCAACTTCTCTCTCTTTCATTACCCCAATAGATTCTTTAGCAACTCTCTCTTGCTCATGAATGTGTTCCCAAGACTTATTGATAACTCTTGGCAATATTTAATTGTTTCCTCATGTTTTTGGGCTGTAATGATGCTCTTTAATGATGAGACTTCCTTAGCAAGCTGATCTACCCTTTCAAACAAAGCATCTTGTTTTTCAAACTTAGAGATAAATTCCTTATTAAGCTTTTTGGTAGATATAAAAGATCTAATGGTGTTTTCCAAGTCACTAGAAACATTACCACTAGAAGCATATTTATTTGGCACATATGGGGGTTTATTATAAGAGTTATAATTGTTGTTACCATACCCATTATTACCATAGTTCCTAATGAAGTTGACATCAATATTTTCAGAATTACCAACTAGTTCTTGCAAAGGAACATTTTCAACACTAGGTTTATTAAGCAAAGCAAGAATAGTATCCATTTTAGATGACAAATCATTAGTTTCCTCAATAGAATTCACTTTCTTAGAAGGATTGGGTGCCCTATCAGTATGCCATTGACTATAGTTTTGCAAAATGCTTTCCAATATATTTTTAGCTTCTACTATAGTCTTACTCATAAAAGCACCTCCAGCAGCAGAATCAAGTATGTTTCTAGACATGTAGTTTAAACCATTGTAGAAAGAGTGTAATATGGTCCATTCATTAACCCATGTGAGGACAAGTTCGAAGCATAAGTTTTATCCTATCCCAAGCCATAGCAACATGTTCATTTTCATTTTGCCTAAAAGAAAGGATGTTGTTTCTATTTTGCAAAATTTTAACAGGGGATAGTATTTCTTAATAAAAGCTTCTTTAGATCATCCCATGAATTAATACTACCGATGGCAATGAATGCAACCACTCTTTAGCTTTCCTCTAAGTGAAAAAGGAAATAACTTCAATTTTAGGATATCACTTTCACATTTTTAAACTTTTGCATGTCACATATTTCAACAAAATCATGAAGATGCATAGAGGCATCCTCCATAGCACTACCACCAAATTGTTCCCTAGTTATCAAGTTCAACAAACTAGGACTTACTTCATAGCTATCAGCTTTAATCTCAGGTGTGGCAATAGCTTTAGAGATGAATTGATCATTAGGAGTGTTTGTGTAGTCACACAATTTAGTTCTTTCTCCCATTTTAGCAAGTTTTTTTGTATTTTTTTTTTTATGCAAAACTGAAAATAAAATGAGTCTCACAAATGCAAACCGAATTACAATGCAAGACAATGCAAGACAATGACAAAACAAATAATTTTGCTTTGAAGGTAAAGATGGATAAGATGATGCTCACGTAGGTGCAACCTCCCCAAGCTTAGGTGTTAGCACAAGTTGGTGATGTTGACTTTGTTGTGATCTCCTTGGATAAACCTTCGCAGCTATGATTCCCCGGCAACGGCGCCAGAAAACAGTCTTGATGGCCCTTGAAGAGGTTGATCTACAGCGCAGAAAACAAGCTTGATGCTGATCTTGATCTCCGGTGCGTAGTTACCTGCGTCAAAAGTAAATGGGTTAGGTTGAGACTCCAAGTGCAGAGTGTGTAGTAAGTGGAAGACGTGTTTTCCCCACGAGGGTGACTCGAGGGTTTAATATCGAACTCTCGGGGAATCAGTAGTGAAAGATTTATCTCCTATCCTTCTTTTGGTCACCTACAAAACAAGGTTAATTGTTTTGGTCCTCAACCTCACCTGTGGTTGTCAAGCACAAGGTGTATGAATGATATCAAGATAAATATGCAATGCAAACAAGAAATAAATATGCAATGGTGGTGAATGAATGTGCAAGGATGATGATAACAATGATAAATGATATTTTTGGGTTTTTTATGATGAATGCAAGATGGAAAAGTGTTTTTGTATTTTCGGATTTAATAATGGCAGAAAATGGAAAAGTGAAAAGTGGTTGGAAAGGTGTTTCTTATGATTAAAAATGGACCGGGGTTCATGGTTTCACAAATGCACTCTCTCTTTTAATGGTGTGGCAGACAATGGACACATAGAGTTGACATATGAGATTGCAACACAAAGTTTGATATCAAGTTACTAATTATATGGGCATCACGTCCTAACATAGAGATCTTTTGGTTATTAATCTCACTTATACTCCACCAAGATGCGAACTAAATCATAACACCTTAGTAATTAAGATAATTCAGAGTATAGCTTTAAGTATCATGACATGAAGTGAAAAAAGAACATGCTAGATCTAGTCACAGGAAGAAGCTTGGTCACCCTCAACCCTTGTAGCATGGTATTTTTGTTTATCCCTAGTGAGCCAACAAAGTAAGGTAAAACACCCAAGTGGATCGCGATATTTCAGTTGTCAACTTACCGCACTCACCACCCCCGTTACTCCAACTAATGCACACATCACCCCACACACGCCCTCATAAACATGCTTGATCATAACAAGTAGATAAGAACGGGGTACATAATATGCATCTATACTCATAACTGAAACAAACATTGCAATCTCAACATATATTAACTCACAAAAAGATCCACCACATAGGAATTACATATATGACCGTAATCATGTTCAGCAGCTCATACGGTACTAATTAGTGAAGCTCAAAGAGAGGAGATATACATAAGTTACTTCCACAAACCCATAGTCCAGAGGTGGACTACTCCCTCTTCATCATGGAGATGGTGGAGATGTCGATGGAAAGGGTGGAGACCACGCCGGCAACGCCCCCCGGAGTTTTCCCCCTCCAATCTGCAGCTCCAGATCTTCGTTTTCGTGTTTCTGTGATATGGCGGCGCTTGTTTTCGAGAACGTCGTGGGACTTCTTTTATAGGCGTTTTTAGGTCAAGACGAAGGCGGTGGAGAAAAGATCGACGGCTGCGGAGCCTCGAGGGCCAAGTTGGTGGGCCCCATGCGGCCAGGTACAGTGGCCGTGTGGGCCACCCCCTTTTGGCCTTCCTGCCACCGTTTGCTTGATTCCTTCGTGCTACGTCTTCCTTCTTCCAAAATAATGACGCCTGTATTTTTCCAGATTTTTATGACGTCGTTTAGGTCCCTGAAACATAAAAGGAAAGAAATAGGGTTTTCTGCCTGCGCAGGGTTAATTCCATAAAAATAGGAAACAATTATTTTATTTCCTAAAATCATTAAATAACAGTGGTATAAACCCTTATATGATGCAAATATGATTGGAATATGAGTAATATAGTGCAAAGTTCATGTATGCATTTTACATGCATCAACATCCTATTCCCCGTTTGGATGATATGCTAGATGAGCTTAGTGGTGCTGTCATTTTCTCTAAAATTGATTTGCGTAGTGGATATCATCAAATTAGGATGAAAGAAGGAGATGAATGGAAAACTGCTTTCAAAACTAAATTTGGGTTATATGAGTGGTTAGTGATGCCTTTTTGTTTAACTAATGCTCCTAGTACTTTCATGCGATTGATGAATCATGTTTTGAGGCATTTCATTGGTAAATTTGTGGTAGTCTATTTTGATGATATTTTGATCTATAGCCACAATGAATCTGAATATTCTGATCATATTCGACAAGTTTTGCAAGTGTTGCGTGATAATAAGTTGTATGGCAATCTTGCTAAGTGCACATTTTGCAAAGATAAGGTCATATTTATGGGATTTGCTGTTTCCAAGCATGGTGTAGAGGTTGATGAATCTAAAATTGACGCAATTAAAGATTGGCCTACACCCATGAATCTTAGTCAAATTCGAAGCTTTCTAAGACTTGCTGGTTTTTATCGGCGTTTTGTGAAAGATTTCAGTACTATTGCTGCACCTTTGAATGATCTTACTAAGAAAGGTGTTGCGTTTGTGTGGGGCACAGCCCAAGATGCTGCTTTTGATGAGCTGAAACGTCGTTTGATTTCTGCACCGTTACTTATGCTTCCTAATTTCAATAAGCAATTTGATATTGAATGTGATGCTAGTGGCATTGGAATAGGAGGTGTGTTGATGCAAGAGGGTAAACCAATTGCATATTTTTCTGAAAAATTGAATGGTGCACAATTGAACTATCCTGTTTATGATAAAGAATTGTATGCTCTTGTTCGTGTTCTTGAGGTTTGGCAACATTATTTGTGGCCAAAGGAATTTATCATATATTCTGATCATGAAGCTTTGAAATATTTAAAGTGCCAATCTAACTTGAATAAGCGTCATGCTAAGTGGGTTGAGTTCATTGAATCCTTCCCATACATTATTAAGTACAAGAAAGGCAAAGAGAATGTGGTTGCTGATGCACTCTCTAGGAAAAGCATGCTTTTGACACACTTAGATGTTCAAGTTCCTAGATTAGAGAGTTTGCGTGATTTATATGCTAAAGATATTGATTTTTCCATGCTTTTTGCTAAGTGTTATGCTGTGAAAGCTTGGAAAAAATACCATATGCATGATGGATATTTGTTTAGAGCTAACAAATTATGTGTGCCAGAATCGTCCGTGCGTTTGTTGTTGTTGCAGGAATCACATGGGGGCGGTTTGATGGGACACTTTGGACGTGAGAAGACGTTGCTGATGTTGGCTGATCACTTTTATTGGCCAAGGATGAGGCGTGATGTGGACAGGTTTGTCAAGCGTTGCATTACTTGCAACAAGACGAAGTCCAAGTTGAAGCCTCATGGTTTGTATACTCCTCTTCCTGCTCCTACTACACCATGGGAAGATATCAGCATGGATTTTGTGTTAGGATTGCCTAGGACTAGTAGGGGACATGATTCTATTTTTGTGGTAGTGGATCGATTTTCTAAGATGGCTCATTTTATTGCCTGCCACAAAAGCGACGATGCGTCGCATATTGCTAACCTGTTTTTCAGGGAGATCGTGCGCATACATGGAGTACCCAAGACGATCGTTTCTGACCGTGATGTGAAGTTCATGAGCTACTTCTGGAAGACACTTTGGGGCAAGCTGGGAACAAAGCTGCTGTTTAGTACCACTTGTCATCCCCAAACTGATGGACAGACGGAGGTGGTGAACCGCACACTTTCGGCATTGTTGCAGACAATGATCAAGAAGAATCTGCGTGTGTGGGAGGAGTGTTTGCCGCATGTCGAGTTTGCATATAATAGGGCGGTGCATTCAACCATGCAATTGTGTCCGTTTGAGGTGGTCTATGGCTTTAAACCCATTACACCACTTGATTTGCTGCCGCTTCCATTACATGAGAGAGTCAACATGGAGGCATCGAAGCGTGCAGATTTTGTGAGGAAGATACATGAGAAGACTAGAGAGGCCATCGAGAAGAAAGGCAAGTACAATGCTGCTCGTGTTAATAAAAACGCAAGGAGGTGATCTTTCAACCCGGCGACATGATTTGGGTACACTTTCGCAAAGACAGATTTCCTGTTCAGCGCAAGTCTAAGTTGATGCCGCGTGGTGATGGTCCTTTCAAAGTTCTTGCCAAGATAAATGACAATGCATACAAGATAGATCTTCCTACAACTGAGTTTGGCGTGAGTAACACATTCAATGTTGCTGATTTGACACCATATGCTGAAGAAGACCTTGATGTGTCGGGGTCGACGCCTTTTCAAGGGGGGGGAGGATGATGAGGACATCCCTAGTTCCTTACCATCTTTTCATGTTGATGATGTCGCTGCTCAAGATAAGCCTAATGAAGTGAGGATTGGTCCAATGACAAGATCAAGAACCAAGTTATTAGAACAACAGGTGAACTCACTCTTAATTGAATATGATGTTTGTGATTATGAGAATTTTATACTACCTAAGTCTATGCATTTATGTATGATCAGGGTTATTGATAACACAAACATTATCGGAGGAGAGGAGCAGCAAGGCATGGAGGATGACATGGGCAACATGATGAACAAGTCATTCAAGAGCTCGAGGGAGGAGAGGGAGGCATGAGCACTTGAAGAAAAGGAGTTCTGGTCTCAGTCGGAATATCCGGTTTGGCACTGACCGGAATATCCGGTCCATCGACGAATTGCGCAAAAACCTTCCTGGAAAAATTCGGATTATCCGATATACCAAGGATCGGATTATCCGACTTAAGTGAAAAGTTTCGTTCGATGGTTCTGTAAAAACTCGGATAATCCGAGTCACCCGTGACTCGGAATATCGGATCCAAGTCGGAAAAACGGCCTGCGAGCCTTTATCGAGTCCGACTCGTCCTAGGTCGGTTTAGGTCGGGATTTTGGGCGTGGGAAAGTTTCCCCAGCCCCCATATATACTCAGGAACTCTATTGTAATAGGTAGACCACGTTTATGTTAAACCCTAGATTGGATTGCTAAGCATTCATCTATAGAATTGCTCTTTGTTTCGATCGGGAATTCAACCCCTCCACTTTGTTGCGATCTGGAGGTTCTTGTTACCAAAGTTTGAGTGTGATCTGTTGTTCCATTGGGAATTAGTAGATTGCAAAACCGCTTCATGGTCGGCGGCTACGTTGCATCGGTGTGAGGCGTCGCGAATATCCATTAGGTTGAAGAGTTGTTGCATTGGCAACAGTGCATTGGCAACAGGGGAACAGCCGGAGAGTTCGTCGGGTTCTCGCAAGTTATCCTTCATCATCATCCATCCACCCACCGCTCATCGAGAAGATCGGGCCACCCCTTATCATCTCCCCTGCCGCTGGTGGAGCTCGTACTGCTGCTCCCCTGTTGCTGCTTCTCTAAAGAAGACAGAACCTGTCAAAGCTTTGAATCGTGATTAGCATATCCTGTCACAGAGGTTTGTGCCTGCTGTGGAATGATTTGGCATCCTGACAGTGTTGTATGATTCAGCTTGTGCTGCAGTAGATTAGCATATCCTTGCAGTAATAAAAAGAATTATTATGACAAAAGGCATTGGAAGAAACTGAGAGAAAGCAAGTTTATAACATGCCAATTAGTAACTCCAACAAGAGAATTCTACTGATTAATGTTCATATTACCTTAATTAGGTCAGATTCATGCTCACTATGGAGTACAAGTAAAGCCCTTATAGAAGATGAAAGGTACTTGCACAAACCAAAGCCCTTATAGAAGAAGGAAAGGTAGAGAACAAAAAATGAGAGGTACAGAAAAGAGAAATATGTGTACTTGTGTGTAGCACAAACAATGTATACTTGTGTATGATATAATCAATAACAGAGGTGCAATTTACTATGTGCTTGTGTGTGTACCTTTTTTTTTGTAAACTACCTGTTCAACAACAAATGACAAATTTCAGAAGCATATTGGCAGTAATTCGGTAGAATGCTACAGCATTTCGCCATTATTTGATCATCATTTCAGCACAACCTGTTCAACAACAAATTACAATATTACAGAAGCATCTTGGCAGCAATTCGGCAGCATTTCGACAACATTTCAACATTATTTAAAAAACTGTTCAGAACAACTTCGCACAAACAATACAAGAGACAACATGGTTGCAATATATCACATGATAGATAGATGTTCAGCAATGATACATAACTGTTTTGGATCACCAAAAGGACCAACATAGTAGTTCAGACCACTATACAACACTTTGAATACATAGGCAACACTAAATTGCTTCCCTTCAATTCCTTAAACTCCGACTAAGGGCTAGCTGCAGCAACTTTGCTCCTTGTGGATGCCTTGTCATTGGGCTTGTAGTAGAAGTAGCAGGTTGAGTACATTGGCTTGTAGTAGAAGAGGGTTTGCACCCTGCCTGCTTAATATGTTGCCAGAATAGATTGCCACCCACCCCCCCCCCCACCGTGGACTCCTGCTCCAGCCTACTGGCCCTCCTCCCGCTCCAGCAGTGACTAACCTGAACATCACTCCATCAACTGCAGCTGTAAACAATATATTTAATCAGTTTATACCAAGTGTTTCAAAACTACTGCTGGCATATAAGGAACGACGCCATACAAAGCAGTAGTAGAGGCACAAAGCAATGCGTTGAAATGCAGCAATAGTAGAACATGTTGACTGAAGAAAATAAATCATCCATCCAAAACAGAATCCTTGAACACGACATGTTTACCACAATATTATAGTGGGGGTACAAAACAGTGTCCAGTGAATTTGATGGGCATCAACAAGCATCAATCATGGATACAAGGCAACCAGGTCGAGAGCTATGGAAAAATACTGGCTTGTTCAGGAACTAGTAGTGCAAGTGTAGCTTCAGGAACTGCACAAAGTGTAGCTCGAGAAAATGAAGATACATGGTCTTGTTCATGGTTCTTGGATCATCGACAATACTCCTACTGTCCACATAAAAATGCAGCAATGTTTTCATTATTGTTTTTAAAATAGACATTCCATTCGTACTTCTTTCATTCAATTTTACTCTGATTGTTGGTTCTTATTTTTAATGAGCTGAAATAACAACAGGAATTAAGCATACATTAGCATGAAGCAAAAAATTCAGACCATCTCAACTGGTTACAATGTCAAAGACTGCACATCAATTCTGAACCAAACCCCCACGATTCCGGATGGTGCAAGTCCATTAAAGCTAAGCAGGTGGTAAAGGAAGAGAGCTCACCAGATATATGCATGCCACCAAATGCAGTTCTTCAAAAGCCAATCTGTCTTTTCTGTGCAATATTCCTCCTGTGTGGGTTTATGATTTTACATGTCTCAGATTGTCAGGGGTTTCTCATATTGCTTCGTACAAGCATGGAGTGATGTGACTAATCATCCAGATCAGATAAACAACATCAACAATATGTGTTCACTTACACAAATGTTCTTTGATACGAATAAGTCACAACCAGGGATGCGTATGTAACCTCCAAATAAAAATGCTAATATCTCCAGAATATTAAAACATCAGAAGTTTGACAGAGTGCTACATGTCTAGTGTATCTGTTGTAAATCTTGGCACCCAGGAACCGGACAGTGCTATACGACTACAGAACACGAGCATCTCACCTAGCTTTCAGCCTCCTACTTCAGTTTTCGGAGCAATTTTCTGGAAGATTTCAACCAAAAATCACGCTACAGAACTAGTTTCTACTACCGCATAAAACACTAACTTTCAGCCTCCAACATTCAGCCCGAAATTTGCTCACACGGCAGCTACTAATTACACAGACCCAAATATACTCCAAAAGAATTCACGAGATGGGATTAGACCAGCTACTAATATACTCCACAACCAGCTACATCATTGTCGACCTGCCTTCTACCAGGTATCAGCCTCCAAATTCAGTTTTCGGAGCAATATTTTTCAACCAAAAATCACGCTACAGAACGGTACGGCCCTCACCTCCACGCCGACCTCCTCGCCGCCGCCGTCACCTCGCCGGGGTACCGTGACCTGACCCCACTCCACGCAACCGTCGCCACCGACCTGCTCACCGTGCCGCCACAATCCGTGGCCTCCGCCTGGTCCGTCCGCGCCGCAACAGAAGAATGGAGGTCGTCCTCCCGGCAACGGAAGAAGGGAGACGGCAGCGGTTGCCCTAGTCGCCTGGTGTGGGCTGCTCGCCCAACTCCTCACCGCGCGCCGCCACGTTGCCACGGGCTTGGGGAGTAGGGAAAATCGACGCTTGTCTCCGCTCCGCCCGCGCCGCCGTCCTCGCCGACCTCCTCGCAGCGCCCCGCCACCTCGCCGCGGGCCTGATGAGTGGGGAAGATCCTCCTCGCCGCCCTCGCCGCGACCGTACAAGGGAGGCGGCGGCTGCCCTAGGGCCCTTTTGTTTGGGCTTATCTTGGCTTTCCACAGAAAAAAGCTGGTCGAACGAACCAAAGGCATCGCGGTGGCGTTGGCTTTTGCGGAAGCGAGCGACCGAATAGGCAGGCGAGAAAAAGCACCTCGGGAGGTGCTTCCCGAGCTTCCCGAGCGAGCTGCCGAATCGGTACCTGACCTTGCCCCTTTCGTTCACTAGTACTCTCTCCGTTCCAATTTGATTGACTTGGGTATGTCTAAATATGGATGTATCTAGACACTAAATAAATATAGATACATCCGTATTTGGACAAACCTAAATCAATTAATTTGAACGGAGGAAGTATTACGAAACAACTGCCATCCCAGGAAAACGACACCCGAACCCCTGACCCTCACACCTTCACACGTTACTTTTTTCTCTGTCCGCGCTCGCTCGATAGGCTGTCTCTGGTTAATTCCGTGCTGCAATTGATTAGTCCATAATTAATTGTTGTAATCTCGCCGCATAATCCATGCATGTATACTTCGGCATGCATTTGGGCCATAGCGTGGGTGATTAATCCATCATTTGTTTTTAATATCGCCGCATAATCTCGCATGCACGTCGCTCGTATATGTAGCCATGCAATAAGATTGTTTTGCCGTCTGTTTAGTGTATACTAGTTGAATTTGGCGTGGCGGCACGCCACGCCCTTGGTGAGATTTTTGTGCATTATTTGGACATGCACGCTCAAAGTTTCTAAACAGACTTCTTGTCCTTGCTAAATGCTAATATGTGCAGTCAACTATCACATAACTTCCATTCTTTACCTCCAAGCTATATTTCTTTTGTAATCATTGCAGTTTTTATTTGGTAAACAAAGGATTATCGTTGGCAGACGGAAACAAATGTGTGTACTGACTAAATACAAAGTTGATTATTATGGTAATGCATCCTAGAAAATGCTTTCTCTTTGGTAATATGTACAAAATCCACAACATTAACTGTGGCGCCACCCTTGTTGGCGTCATTGCCATGTCATCACAGCCACGCTCCTTGCGGTGAATTAGCAGTGCCTTCCTTGGCTTAGTGTCGTTGGCGTATCAGAAGTGTCTCTCCTTGGATTCATGTCATTGGCGTCTCTTTGCCAATCTGTACAAAATCACAACATTAACTCTAAATTGTAGAAATGATTTCATACATATAAAATTAAATTCAAAGTACAATATGAACTTATTTCAGAAATGAACATAAACAAAAGTATCAATCTGCACCAAATCAATAGCATGACAGCAACATTGGTGAAAAATATTATCCCATGCATCAACCAAAATATATTTTCTAAGAATTTCTTATAATTTATCAAAGATAGCTTGCAAAAGCAAGGCCCCTAACCGAGGGAGGGAATATATTGTACATTGAAGACACATATCTGAGGGAGTTAATATGCCTCGATAGCATGACAACAACATTGCTGAGAAATATTATCCCATGCATCAACCAAAAATATTTCCCAATAATCTCTTATAATTTATCAAAGATAGCTTGCAAAAGCAAGGCACATAACCGAGGGAGGGAATATATTGTACTACATTGAAGACACACAAGGAGGATTCTTATCTGCACTCATCAATCTGATCAGTGCTGACTAAACTTATTGGGTCAAAACTTCATAAAATCTAGTATAACATGTAACTTACGAAAGTTTCATGTACAACTTGACCAAAATCAAAGCAATCATGCAAGTTGTAATTCATCAACATATGCACCTATTTACTAATGTTTGAAGCAAACAGGGCACCTGCATGCCAACCTCGATGACGACCTTCCTTTGTTGTGTCGGCCGCTCACCGTATATGTCGCAGCCGTTGACAGCGACTTCGCAATGTGCACACAACACCAACATGTTGAAATTTGGAGCAGAGCCAACTGAAAATTGCACATGAAGGCCATTCCTTTGCTGTACGCATCACTGATCACCTGCACACAAATTTGTCCATATAAAAGGCATCAATGAAACACAAAAATATCGAGGATCTAAAAGTTATTTCATTGGCGAGCGATTTAATCATAAATGGGCATCCACGCACTAAAAATATAATTGGATGTTCCATAAAGTTTTGTCATTATCAATTTCAATAAAAGATCAGATTAGTTGATCAGGCATCAGTGCCATGTATGAGAAATAACCTGACCGACAGAACTGAAAGCGCACACTTCAAAAATGAGGCAAGGCTACATTGTAGCACATGCCGAGCGGCTGTATGCCACTATAGTAAGTCAGTTAAAACAGAGTTCCATTGCGGATGACATGCAAAGATGTTATTCATTAGCGCAATGCAACGTTCACCTGAGTCCTTTGTGAATTTATGTGCAGTCGTACACTGGATCTAGCACATAAGAGGAATCAGACTGTTATATATCAGCAAAGACTTGAGTTGAACATTTCCTCAATCCAGAAGTGGACACCCTGCAAGTATGCACTTTGCTTGGAACAGACTATGGAAAAAACATAATAATATAACTTAGTAACATGTATAATTCAGTTTACAATTGTCTTGGCCAGTAGCTTGGTTTTTCTTCCCCTGCGGTTCAAATTGGAAAGATTGATTCATTGGTGACCTGAGAAACAAAGTATAAAAATCAGACCTTGCACCTTACGTACCAGGTAAGAAGAATATATGAAAGGGAACTAACAAATCAATGACACAACATTACCAAGATATTTACACAAACTGTGAAAAGGAACCGAAAAATCATGCAAACGATATAGCACTACCTAGTTATTTTCTTAAATTTAATCTTGTAGATTATGCAGAGGAAAGTTGTCAGGCTGTAGAAGTAGTTCCGTAATAATTGTGCGTTGCTCAAACTTGATTCTGAATGGGTGATTTGTAGTTCTATATTTCTTTAGTGCCTCTGTGAATTGCTCAAACTTGATTCAGAACTGGTTAGTTGTAGTTCTATATTTCTTATATGCATATGTATCGTTGAACATCTCAATTGTGTATAAGAGCCCTCGTTGAGCTGTTCCTGAACTGATCTATATGGTTAGATGGCACACAATCTTCAATTGATTGTGTTTCCCTCAAACGCAAAGTAGATGTGAGTATTTATATTAGACGAAAACAGTTAAGGCATCACACTTACTAAAATGTCATACTTAGAATCTAAGATATGCAGTAAAAGAATACCATACTTATAGTTCAATTTCTGTGAGAAAAACTGAAAAGCAGGGCTACAGATTGCTCCACGATAAGCATAATTCCACTAAATACACAATAAGTAACTTGAACTGCACCAAAAGAGTATTATAGTTGATGATCTTTCAGGAGGTAGAAACTGGAAAAATAAGTCTGTAAACTACTGGACAGCATTTCTGACATTCTTAGATTCAAATGCATTTCCGATATCTTTAGATAAGCACAATTCCACTGAATACACAATAAGTAACTTGAACTGTAGAAAAATAGTATTATACTTGATGAACTTTCAGGAGATAAAAATTGAAAAAATAAGTATATAGACTACTCAATATCAATTCTGACATTCTTAAATAAATGCAATTTTACTGAATGAATATACAGTAAGCAATTTCAATTGCAGCTAGGCCACTATAGGGCATCCATCCTACCAGAATCGTCTGGATTGTAATAGTGATATGGTGGTAGGAGAACATGGTCTTGAATAAAGCAGATAGTCGATTGGGACTTACTCTAGACGGTTCTGACGTGCTCCCTGTGGAATTCAACTGAGGTATACTCTTTAAATCATAAGAGGAACAATAACTCAATAAGAAAAGCCGATGTAGAAACTGATATAAGAGACAGAAAACAAATACTTAAGACACGTAAATAGTATTGCATCAGGGTCTATCAAAAATCTGCAGACCACCGGCTACGTCCATCTGGCTCTCGTCGTGGTCGTAGCTGGTGCTACACGGAGAGGAAGGAAATTGAAGATGAGGAAGCAGCGGCAGGGGAACCCACAGGAGCGGCAACAGCAGCGATGAATGGATCATGAAGGATGTGGTGGAGGAGCGATGTGACGTCGGCGTCGTGGAGGTGAACCTGCAGCGGCACGGCGCCGCCCCAGACCCGCCGCGTCGACACGTCCGACCACTTCGTCGACTCGTCGAACGCGCCATTGCCGGCAGTTCCCCAGCTATTCCGGCCCACCACCGTACTCTGTGCACGAAGAGGACGGGAGGGCGAAAGGGCGGGCCGGGGAGGATCTTGGAGGGAAGCAGGTCGTCGAGGGCGCGGATTGCGGAGGCGTGAACGGCTGGGACTCGTCGTTCGTCCGTACGGCCCGGGAGCCGAGGCGCCATCGGGGGCCTTGCGACGATGACGACTGCGGTGTCGCGGTGTAGGAGGACCGTGGCGTTCGTGGTCGAGGCCGGGGCGGAGCTCGCGGCCCTCGCGACGCCGCCCGACCCTCACGGCTCGCCTCCGCCGGCGACGGCTAACCCTAGCTTGGGCGCGGTCCCCGAAAGCGGCGGCGCCGCCACGTTTAGGCTGCCGGAGCGTGCCCGGCGGCGGGCACACGCAACGGAGGAAACAGGCCGACGCCGGCGGCAAATCCGGCGCTCCGCGGCCGTCCCAGGACGCAAGAGTCAGCGAGAACGAAGAAGGCGTGATGTCGGAGCTCTCTGTGTCCATCGATTTGTCCGGGGAGGAGCAGGACGGCGGCGGCGCGAGGCGTCGGCGGCGGCCTCGGCGCCGCGCGCGAGAGAGGAGGGAGAGAGGGGCTCTGAGGAACCTTTTGCAGAAAGGCCCTTGAATGGTTTACGTTTTTCAAATAGGTCCTTCCCCTCGTAAATTGGTGGACCGCGGAGCACGCTCCGGATTTTCGAGGGAGATTTTTGTAAAACTGACGCGCGGGTGACGCTGGGACCGTCGGATCGACGAACGGACGGCCCAGATCGAGATCGGCACTGTTCTTAACTGTTCATCGAACAGTAACCGATCGATTGGGGCCGTCGGATCTCGATCGGACGGTCCAATTTCAGAGCAAGGAGAGGCCTCCAAAAACTCCCCCATATATTAGGGGTAATAGTGTGAAGCGGCTATATGTAGCCATGCAATAATCCATGCATGCACGATAGCTCGTATGTGTAGCCACTAAATTCACACAATAAGTTATACCGTTGCTGATTTTACGCAGTGAAATTGTGCCAATTTTTTCCCGCAAAAAAAATTTCACACAATTTCACTGCACAAAATCAGCAACGGTATAACTTTTTTAAATGTAAAGGGTATTTCAGACAATTTCACGATCTACAGTCAGACAGCCAGCTGATTTGCCAAAGAGCTCCACTCAGAAAAGCAGCTTCTCCTCACAGCAACTTTTCTGTACAGCACCCACAGCCAGCCGCAGCCAGCCCAAACAAAAGGGCCCCTAGTCGCCTCGCACGGCTGCTTCACCACGGCGGCTGTTAGTCGCCTCGCACTCACACGAAACAGAACAGAACAAGGTCGGCCGGGCTATTTTTTTTCCTAAGACTACGTGAATTTTAATCGCTAATAAAAATCACCTCCTAATAAGTCACTAACAAAATTCAGAGCCCACAGTTTCAACGGAACCACGAGTTCCGTGCCAATCACCAGCCTCATATCTGTGCTGAAAAGCCGTTCACTCCAGATCATCTCTAGACATTTTCGTCGGGCGAAGATCCATAAAAAACAGCACAAAGCTACTAGATATGCATCATCATTTTACTTGATCCTCCGTGTTTTTTTTTTTTTTGAGTGTGATCCGTGTTTGTTAGGAAAGTTGTTATCCACGACGTTTCCGAGCTTCACGTTTTTAGGCCAACATGGGCTAGACCGGAGCGCATCCTTGCGCCCAAAAAGGTCACGTTCATGTTCGGTAGCCGAAGAAGCATGGCCCGCTAGGGTCCACGAGAGATTTCGAAGGCCCTACCAGTGCTGATTGTTTGTGGATCTCTCTTTCTCTATTCGACTAGTAATCGTGCACGTGCAATGCACGTGTATTTTGTGTTTTCCTTTGCGTTATATTCCCACTCGAATACATATTTGTATTCCCGCATGCAAAACATGTCGTACTACGATAAAAAAAATAGGGATAAGAATCAATCTTTCTTTCATCTATGCTCAACGATTGATGAAATAAATTCACCCTACAACCATCGATTTAAGTCTTACCATGGGTTATAAACATGACTAATAAAATTCATAACTAATTACACGGAAATATGGAAACCCAAAATATAAGTGTTGCAATCATATTTCCTTGTAATTAGTTATGATTTTTTACGGTTAAAAAAATTTCATACTAATTACACGAAAATACGAAAACTACAACACTTATATTTTGGGTTTAATATTATCCTCACCCAAAAAATGAAAAACAACCAGACTGAAGTAGATTAACAAGCAAAGATGTCATAGTCAGACCCCAAATACAAACATTTTGTTACAGTTTACACAAGTTTACACGTATACAAATAAAAAAATTGGACATGTATCTTATAAATATATTGCTATACACTGCATCGAATTTGAGTTCAAGAGTCTGAAAATCATCCTTCGGATTGAGTTCAATTAACTCTTTATCAAAAGAGTTAAATTATATCATAGAAGTACAGGAAAAAATTACCATATAATCGAAAAATTATTCTTACAACAGAAAGGAAACCACTGATGTATGTGAAGTTAGCTCGCTCAAATAATTGGACACTACAAAAATTATTCTTACAACAGAAAGGAACCACTGCTGTATGTAATACATAGCAATTCATATGTGCCAGCAAAGATATATGCAGGTGTGAGCCTGTGATGGTGTGTGCAAGTAGTTGCATCTTAGACTATCGATGCAAGTAAGTTTATTTTCTGTTCTAATGAAATGCACTATGTCAATCCCTTACCTCTGTGAGTTGGGAGAGAACGGGAAGTAACCTTAGCACAGAAAAGAGCACCACACAATTCCTAAAGAGAAACAAGCAGAACCGATTGAAAATGAAGTATTCTTGTCATACAGAACGATACAGACAAAGGAGATTTTTAAAAGCTGAAGTAGAGCAAACTTATTGAGATCTCAGCTTCTAGAAGATAGAAGAATCATACTGGAATTTTTGCGTTCACCTCACATGGAGATGGGATGGCTTCCCTGAGGCTACGCGGACGGATGATGAAGGATGCTGAGGAAAGGACATGGTGATAACTGAGGAGTGGGCTGTGGGCGACGGTGGTCTGAGTGGCGAACGACGACTTGGAGTTCGAGCAGCGCACGGACGGACGGCGGCGTCAATGCCTGGAGGCGGACCGGACGGCGTGTGCGCGCAAGCTGGCGCAGTAGCACCGGCCGTGATGGAGGTCGTCGGCGGCGCTGAATCGCTGATGGAGAGAGAAGCCGGCGCTTGATGCGGTCAGGTTATTGCGTGATTAGCGGCATGTTTTTTTACGTGATTAGCGATTACCATTTAGCGAAGAGTTAAGTTTCGGAGGAGTCCCGTGGTCAGCCCGTAGTCAGTCCTGTTAATAACCGTTGGATGAATTGTTTTGTGGCTGAGATGATTTGGATCACCCCTCTCTCTCCCTTTTTATACTAGTTGGCATGTACGTGCAACGCACGTCTTCACGACTAAAGAGACAAATTACATGTATGAATGAGTGCACGAAGCGGACATGAAGATTGTCGTCATCCTCATTGCTGCTGTGGTAGAATATGCCCTCAGCCCCGTGGGCTTCATGTGTCTCTCGCCGAAGCTACACCCGCAGAGGGAGGGGAGCAATTGCGGTTAGCTGGAGCGACATCACACCGACGCATGAGCGTAGAAGTGGAGGGCCGTGGACTGCTCGTCGCCACGTGCAATACATGCTTCCATAAAACAAACAAGATCATAACATAGTGTTGCACATGTGCGCTAGCGACAATGAAGCCATGCACCTGTATCACCACCTCACCCTACCCCGAGGCTATCACACCACTCTGTGTGAAGGCGTCTGCCTCCCTCTGGGATGATGTATGTTATAAATTAAATTGTGAAAATGCTTAATGTTTCAAGAATATCATCAGTTCTGAATGTATATATACTGGGAGAGAAAATGTTAGTTGACTGATGCATACCTGCACTTAGGTCATGTGCGTACATGTGTCAGGTGTGCCAATATCACCTATGCATAATTACGGTAGCTTGACCATTGTCATCTTCAGTAATCAAGTACTTCGACGCAATGATTAGCTGAATTTTTCATACTACATAAAGTATTTAATGGATTATCAAATAGCTGTCCTATGTCATACATCAATGTACAATGTAATGTAATGTAATGCACACCTAACGCATGCTACTACAATTGAAAGACTGCTACGGAAGGGAAGTAGCAATTACAAACTTGAATGCATGCCTGCACATAGACTATACGTACGTGCGTGCCTGCCATCTCAAGGCATATCTGATTCTGAACTAATCGATTCAGAACATTCAGAAACCAGGGAATCAGCATGGGAGAATCAACTCCGCAAGTAGTAGTTCTTTTCTCTAACACCATCGCAGAATCAATTCCACTCCAATCAGCAAAGCTTCTGCAGAATCAATTCCACTCCAATCAGCAAAGCTTCTGCAGACACTCACACACACACGTAACCATCATTTTGCAGCCGTTGTACTCTCCAGATCAGTTTGATTACCCGTGCCCCAATATGATATTGTGGTGCAGCAACTCCAGGAAGACACCACCTGCGACGGTATGCAGTGCCTATGCCAACTCTGGAGTCTGGAGCCGATGGCCATTGATGCAGGGGTCGCTGTGGAGCAAGAGCGTGCGTGGAAGTGGTCAGGCTCTCGCGTTCAAACTTCCAATCAGACACACAATGGAAACAATCTGGGGACAGGCTAACATGGATACAAGCTTTCATCATTCATCAGCCGTGTCTGTCCATCTGGATTCAAGCTTGCATCAACCATCAGCCACGATGTGGATCGATAACTCATACCTGTCAGCCAAAGATCACGGAGAGGAAGAACGGACAAAAATTCAGGGCCTGGAGATGCAGATCTCGTGGCCTCAAGATGGAGATCTCCATGGCTGTACTGGTCGGGTTAGAATAAGAGAATCGTGGAGACGCGGCTTGGTGAGCATGATGATACGGGAGGAGAAGGATTGGGGAAGGAGCTGGGCAGCGGCGCTGGGAGGAAGGATGGCGCGGAAGCGGCTTTGTGCGTGGACGAACGATAGGGCACAGTGCGTGCATGGAGGCGAATAGGAGGGAGAGCAGGGATAGGGAGAAAGCAGAGAAGAGGGGCGGTGGGGTGGTGAACTCGCCGGCCAGCGTCCTGGCTTCGCCGCAGGAGCCGCTTCCGTGCGTGGCGGCGGTAGCCATCGTCACGTGCGTTGCGGAGCTAGGGAGAAAACATAACAAACCGGTTTTGGTTTTTGACTTGGCGGTGGCACAATGGCTGTAATTTTCACGAAATTGAAAAGGTGTGTTGAGTTGTCAAACATTGGAGCGATCTGGAACGTTGATTAAATATTGAACGGCTGTGATTTAATGTATCAACACAAGTTTGCTCTTTTAATAGTAACTAGTATACGTGCACGTGCAACGCACGTATCTTCAACAACTTCACAATTAAAATGGTGTGTTTTATCATTTTTCTTTGCATGATTATAGCTTAAAAATGAAACATAAAGTCCGGACCCACAATTTTGATACGACGCATCAATATGATGTATCTTCGTGCAAAAGAAAATTTAAATGTTCAAGCACATTCAGGAAAATAAAAACATTAATTTAACCGTGATGTACTCATACCCATTGCGTGTGTGCGTAAATAGATTAACCAAACTTAGAAATATATCTACCATTTCAAGACCAAGAATGAAAAAAAAAAACTTTGTACAATGACAATAATTCAAGTTCACCATGTGAATTTATTGGCCAAAATAGAAATGAGATGCTATTTTCCCGAAACAGAAATAGTGGACTCGACACCATGTCTAAGATGCACAAACTAAAAAGTAAAATCATCTCTCTTCACTTCGCAGAAGAGCAAAAGGAAACACTGAGAAATTACCTCATCCACAGAACATGGTTTGAGCAAGCAATATATGCATTCATTTTCATCGTGTTTATTCATTCATGCCGTTCACAAGAAAAAACCTTGTCCACAGATCTAGTTTGATTTGTAATGCAAAATAGATACTGATTTTGCACGCAAAATTGACCCGAAGAAGCATGAAAATTGGATCTCGCTGTCGCATCCTAGCTGAAAATGGAGATGCAAATTAACAATTTCAGTGGTCAACGTTCAGACGTGATTGGATTGGCAACTTACTGCTGCAATCAACAGATACTTGGCCGATGACTGAAATAGCTGATGCAATGCACTCTGGTTGGATTCAGAAAGAGGAGGTAGTTCTTAAATTGATCGTGCACTGTTAACTGAAGAACAATGACCAAGCAACTCAGGCTCAAGAATAATATAATCAGAACAATACAAGCACCCATAAGCGATTCATTAGCAAAGATGAAAACACATCCATGATCCATCAAGAACCAGCGGTACTGCATTCAGAACATCACCTTCGGCGTTCATTCAGCTTCAGATTAGTACTACCTAGCTAGCTAGGAAACTAATGGAGCGAAACGAAAAAACGATGGATCATGGCTGGGTGGTGATCGGTCGTGCGAGCTCGGGGTCTCAGTCGAGCACCTGGAGGCTGGAGGCCGTCGTACTCGGTGACGGAGATGGCGTCGGCCATGATGGCCGATGGCGTGAGCCGTGAGCACGCCGTCTGCCTCCAGGAACAGCCGCACCAGGTTCTTCGAGTAGCCGCTCACCAGCGCCACGCCTACCTGCGCCGCCACCACCGGCACCGACGCGCTTCACCATCATCTTCCTCTCCAGCTTGCCCGCCACCGCCACGTTCAGGATCTTGTTGAAGATGGCATGCATATTCGCGCCCTTCTGGGCCCTCACGGCGGCCAGTGGCCGCAGCTTCTCCAGCAGCGACGCGCCCCGGCCCCGCACCTGGTGCAGCTGGTGCGTGGCCGTGTCGAAGGTGATCACCCGCCCCTTCCACGGATCCTGGCTCAGCTCCGAGACGGGAAGCCCCAGTGCTATTGCCGCGGCCGCGGGCAGCTTCTCCGGCGAGCTCGACAGGGCGCACATGGCGATGCAGTTGGTGAGGCGGCCCTCGGACGCCAGGTTGGACAACATGTGGCGCCACTGGAGGTCCGACGGACTCGTCGTGCTCGCCCTTGAGGGCGGCCGCCACGATCTCATGCAGCAGCACCGCGTCCGCCGGGATCTTCGCCAGGCCGGCGCGCCGTGGTAGCCTGCTAGCGTCGCGCTCAAGAAACGGTTTATTTTTAAGCGGTGGCAATCCGGCGTGGTCCTGATTTGGCGGAGGAGAAATAGAAGAACGAACCGGTACGGTGGCAATCTAGTAGTATTATGTGATTTGGTGGGAGGGTAAAATGGGAAAAATCGGACATTGTTGAGTTGTCAAACATTGGGACGATCTGGAGCGTCGATCAGATATTTGAACGGTACAGATTTAAAGTATCCCAACAAGTTTGCTCTTTTAATAGTAGTATAGATATAGATTAGTGGTGAAGTGGTGATTTAGCAAAACGCCCGATCCCTCAAAAACGCCCGATCCCCTAAAAAAAGAAGAAGCCCGATCTTCCACTCCAAAAAAATGCCGGAAAGAAGGCATGGCCAAGCCAAGATGCTGGCCAATTACGGGATACCGGATACGGCGGCAGGCAGGCTAGCTGGTTTTGTTCCGTTTGGTGCCACTTGTGCGTCCTTGCCACGAGACAACGCTGGAAAGAACCAAAAAAAAAGGAATGAAATGCCATGGGAAACGTCAGTATCATGCTGCCATAGTGCCACCTTAAGCTCATCCACCATGCGCTTTTAGGACTTTGCATTGTGTCTCGCACTTTGCAGGAGATGATGACGTTGTCAAGGTCGGTCTACTTCTCTGGACAAATTAACAGAGGACAAAACATTTTTCGTTATAAATCTATGAAAAATCGAATTTATGACTGTGACAGGATGCTAGCGATTACAGACGATTAGCTCATCTAAAACACTCTCAGACGGATGGCGAGTAACGGCTCTGGCGATCCTGGCGATCCGCCCGGCGCTCATGGCGCGCGCCCGGCCGGCCGGTTCTGAGACGACACCGCGGACGCGCCTCCGGCTGCCAGGGGCTGTGGACGTCGCCGGCGCACCCTCGCGCCTCCGGCGTGGGACTCGGAGTGCTCGGGATCAAGGTTCGCGTGCCTCGGGGATCTTTCTGCCGCCCCGTCCGGCCTCGACGGCCTCGAGGAAGATCATGTCTCAGTACGGCTGGCCATGGAATCGCTCGAGGAGCTCGCGCCGCCGCGTGGAGGAAGGAGATCCGAGGCGGAGCTCGTCCAGGAGTTTTGGACAGACGCCGGATTCCCGACGCCGGAGAGTCGCTTCTGGGAGGATGGATTGCACAAGCCCGCAGGTGAGCTCGCTGATGTTTCTGTAGTGTGCAGGGAGCCGAGGAAGGTGGAGTTGCCGCGCCGCCGCGTTCTGTCGTCCTCGCCGACGGGGATGCGTATCCCCAGGCCGCCGCCGAAGATGGGCCCCTGGCGCGGTCCGCTTCCCCCGAAGCGCATCACGCCGCCACCGATCCTCGGGGCCTTCATCGTCATGGCAGCGGAGGCGAACAGGATGCGGGCGACGACCTCGCCGGCGAGGAACTCCGTCGCGGTGGGCGTGGCTGCGGCAACCGGAGCCGTTCCGCCATCCCCGCCCCCGACGGCGGCAGCCCGAATTCAAAATTCGGGCCCCACGCTGGGTGGGCCCCGCGCCAGACGGCCGATCCTGGCCGTCCAGATGCATGGGCGCATCTACGACGCCGATACAGGGCCCTTTGGCTTCGCACCTCCTCGAAATCGCAAACCCTCGCTTCGTCTTCGACACCTTCGCCGCCGCCACAAGCTTCTCGCAGTCCGCCGCCGCCACAAGCTCCTCCCCGCCCTCGCCGGGACGCCGTGTCCTCGTCCACGGCCGCTTCTTCTGCCGGCGTTCCGAGTCCTTCGTCCGCCCCTGTGCCTCCTCCCTCGGGGAGCTGCTCGTTCGCCTCCGTGGTCGCCTCGTCGACGGCGATGAGTGGGACGGCTCCACAGAGACCTCCACAAGGCCAAGCCCCCAGGATGGTAGCGCCGCGACCGCAGCAGACGGCGGGGACTCAGCCCAGGCCGCAGCTTCCTGCAACCTCCATGGGGAGCTCCGGTATGGGGCAGCCGCTCCCGGCGAGCTTCTTCCTCGGAGGGACATCAGCGGGATCGAGCTCTACGCCTCCGTACCAGCCACTCCAGAGGCCTTCCATGCAATACGGTCCTCCGGCGTACATGCCGCAGGTGCAGCAGCAAGCCCCGTTCCAACCCCCGCCAATGGCGCCGTTCATGAACCCCGGGTACCCGACGTACCAGCCGCAGGTCCAACAGACGTACCAGCCGCAGGTTCAGCAGGCCGTGGGGGCCGTGAGTCAGGCTGCCCCTCGGGTTAAATGGAAGAAAAACAGGACGCTGCCTCAGCCGACGCCGGGAGTGCAGCCGTTGACACGGCCTCCGATGATGCCGCAGCCACTGTACCAGCAACCACCGTTTCAGCAGAACCAGGCGTATGTTCCTCCATTGGGGGGTGCTCAGGGACAGCCTGGTGCTATGCCGCCCCCTATTCCGGGTGTGGCTAACCCGGCAATGGCGGATCCGGGTCTGGCAGCGGCGAACTCAGTGGATGCAGCGGTGTTGCAGCAGCCAGAGGCAGGGGCAAGGGGTAAGAGCAAAGCAAAAAAATCCACTAAGTGTTTTAAGTGTTCAGCTGATTCTCATGCAACAAAAGTCTGTCCGATAAAGCATTACTGTCTAGTTTGTAACAATGCAGCTCATCCCACTTTTCGGTGCCCTACTTTGAGGCTTCCAAAGTCCGCTGCTTTCACCACAGGCTATGGCATAGATAAGACAATGTTTGCGCAGTTTCCGGACAGTGTTTTCAAGCCCCACCTGATCCCGACTTGCTCACCTACAACGCTGGTTACGATTGTGGGTGACCCGGTTCCCGCTGCGGCTATTCAGAGTGTGATGGACAGGATGTGTCACTCCTCGCAGTGGACGTGGGAGGCCTTGCCCCACGGTGATAGCGCCTATGTCATTGGGTTCCCGTCTGCTGAGGATCTCAACAGGCTAGACGGTTTTCAGCTTAATATTCCGTCCTTTAACTCACAGGCCACTATCTCTGTTTGGAAGGCGCAAGAGGATGTAGCCCCGATCAAAGTGTTTGAGAAGGTCTGGGTACATGTCCAAGGAGTGTCGTATGCTCTAAGGCACTTCCTTGGCTTTTGGGCCGTCGGGACTCTCATAGGGACTACACTGGACGTTGATCTTGTCACTTACCGGAGTCGCGGTATTGTTCGCATTTTGGTGGGGATGTTGGACTCAAAAGTTCTCGAAAACACTATGGGTGATGATGGTCCATATGTTGGGGCCTCGTGTGTGGTGAAGCTCAAACAGTACGGGTTTTACTTCAGCCGTGAGTCTGCGGAGTTTGTACCGGACCCCAACTTCGTCCCCTTTTTTTGGCGAAGAAAGGGTGATGACACATGAGGATGAAGGTAACGAGCATGGCTTGGGCGACTCTTTGGGACACGATGGCATGCATAGTACCCCCACCTGCAACATGGAAGTGGACAGCACTTCGTCTTCGGGGACCTCTGCAGCCAACAAGTCCACGGCTCCCGGGGCTCAAGTAAGAACTTTGACAGCGATTACTCCTTATAACTCAAGCCCATGCACTCCAAGAGGACGAGACATTGTGGAGATGATCCGACGCACTTCGCCGACCTTGCTGCGCCCTATCCTGGAGATGGCGCCAGTGCATGTGTCGGCAGGGGTTAGTCTGCTTCATCCTGCTAGCGAGGCAAGCACTGCTGCAGGTTTCGGTACAGTGGCAGGCCTTTTTGATCAATCGTTGGACAGCAGCAGCACAACTACAGCAGAGGCCGATGCTGGGCTGGGCCGAGGTGCTCCTAGCTGCGTCCTGAGATGGCAGCCGCAGATCCTGGGCTGGGCCGAGCTGACCTCGGGCCACAGCTGGCTGCCGCTGCTCCTAGGCCTCTCTTGCCTGGTACACTGGGGATGGTGCGGAACCATCAAAGACGCTGCCAGCGGCGTCCTCGACGCTTGCTCCTGACGCGGCGCCACACCCACTGGCGGGGAAGCTCGACCTGTACTCGAGCCAGGGCAGCAGTGCGGGGCCGATCTCCGGGGTGGCTTCTACTTCGCCACAGCCTACCTAGGATGGATTGGCCCATGACGCTGCGGAGGTGGGTGTGTCCTCGACTCCGACTCGGACTCACCCACTTCACGACGCATCTCTTGGTGATGCGTTGATGGTGGGGTTGGCTGCTACATCGACCATGCCGACCCCCGCCATTGCTCCCACGACTACTTCGCCGTTCTTGGGAGGCGTCATCTCGTCGTCCACTCTACCGCCTCGTCGCAGCGGGAGGTTTGGGGTGGACGTAGATGGGGCCTCAGTGACTGACGAGGACTCCATGACGAAGGCCATGCGTCGCAAAGCGACGCAAAACTTGGACTATTCTGGTATGGACAAGTCGTCGAAATCTTTTCATTCTTTTTCTCCTCATTCAATTCATTCAAAGCTTAGTAGTGTAGGAGTTAACCTTGGTAGTAGTAAAAGTCAAATTCTTGTTTCAACTAACGTCTTGAGACATATGGAATTCGACCGGTGCACGGTTATTCCTAAAGTCTCGACGGGGTTGACAGCCACCTATATGGATGAAGAAGAAGCGATTGCCACATCAGATGGTCAGTTTTTTTCTCATCTCATTGGTGAAGTGTTGGATGGTGGTTTGGATGACGATGGACTGAGCTCATTGTATGAGTTGAAAGCCTCTAGTCGAAAATCTAAATCGTCCTCCAACAAGTCCCGGAAACGGAACAAGTTATCCAAATCCCCCACGGTTTCCAAATGAATGGCATGTTTGCAAATAGCAGAGGTCTTGGTGACTTGGCTAAACATTTGCACTTTGCTGGATGTATTCGGGACCATAATTTGGATTTCTTAGCCATTTCTGAGACGGGGAGACGCGAGTTCTCGCAATCTCTATTGAACCGCCTGTCAGGTGGAATAGAGTTCGAGTGGTTCTCACACCCCCTCATGGCCGCTCAGGAGGCATTTTACTAGGCATTAGGACTGAATCCATGGAAGTATTGGATGTTACAGATGGTGATTTTCATATCAAAATTCACATCCGTAATAAATCCGACAATTTCATTTGAAGTCTTGTTGCCGTGTATGGGCCTGCCCAGGAGGCGGGTAAGTCCTCCTTCCTCTGTGAAATGGTAAATTTGGCAAAAGATAATCCACATCCTCTAATCATTGGATGGGATTTTAATTTGCTACGTTATCCGTTTGAGAAAAGTCGAGGGCGTTTTGACAATCGTTGGCCTCTTTTGTTCAATGCGGTCATTGACAGCCTGAACTTAAGAGAAGTTACTATGGTGGGGAGACAGTTCACTTGGGCTAATTCGTTGCCTGAACCGACATACGAGAAACTAGACCGGGTACTGATGGATACTGAGTGGGAAGATAGGTTCCCATTAGTATCGGTACGGGCTCTAGAACGTATTGAGGGTTTGTCCGACCATGCTCCCATTCTGATGACCACTGGTACCCCTAGACCACAGTGTAAACCACGTTTCAAGTTTGAACTTGGCTGGTTACACAGAGAGGGGTTCCATGCGATGGTTGCTAAAATATGGGAAAGTCCGGTAGTGGGTGACACGCCTATCCAGCGATGGAACAATAAGATTCGTGCTTTACGCACACACCTTGTTGGTTGGGCCCGTCATACTACTGGTTTACTTAAGAAAGAGAAAGAACGACTTTCCTCCATAATTGATGCTCTGGAAGCACTAGCAGAAGTTCGGCTACTATCTGCGCAAGAGATTGAGCTAAAAAGCCAATCCAATGCACAGATAGCAAAACTACTGCGTGAGGAGGAGTTAAAATGGTATCAACGTTCCAAATCTCAATTTATCCTAGAAGGGGATTCGAATACGCGATATTTCCACGGTGTTGCCAATGGCAGACATCGGAAGAAGCGTATTCATGCCCTAGTACAGGATGAGGGGACGATTGAGGGCCATGAACAACTAAAGTCGTACATAACAAATTACTATAAAGTTCTGTTCGGGGCCCCAGAGGAAGGACACCTCACTTTGGATGAATCTCGGACAGATGATATACCCCAGGTTTCAGTCGAGGAGAATGGCCTACTCACAAAACCTTACTCGGAGGAGGAAGTGAGAAAGGCGGTCTTCCAAATGAAACATAATTCAGCACCTGGGCCTGATGGTTTCCCAGCAGAGTTCTACCAGAACTTCTGGGATGTTATCAAGTCTGATCTAATGCAACTGTTCACTTGTCTCCATAGGGGACAACTCGAGTTGTTTCGGCTTAACTTCGGCGAGATTATTTTATTACCTAAGGTTAATGAGGCAGAAAGGATTCGACAATTTAGACCTATTTGCCTTCTTAACGTTAGTTTTAAAATCTTTACCAAAGTGGCCACGATTCGTCTAAACAGTGTAGCAGACCATGTGGTTCGTCCGTCTCAGACGGCTTTTATGCAAGGGCACAACATCCTTGATGGAGTTGCGATCCTACATGAAACTGTACACGAACTACATAGGAAGAAGCTGAATGGGGTAATTCTTAAAATTGACTTTGAGAAGGCCTATGATAAAGTCAAATGGTCTTTCCTCCAGCAGACTCTCAGAATGAAAGGTTTCTCTGAGGAGTGGCGCGCATTAATAGATTCTTTTGTTTCGGGAGGAAGTGTAGCCATTAAGGTCAATGATGACACTGGCAAATACTTCCAAACAAAAAAAGGTCTTCGACAGGGTGATCCTTTATCGCCAATACTATTTAATATAGTGGCTGATATGCTGGCTATCCTGATCGAGCGTGCAAAATCTGAGGGCCAAATTGAAGGGGTGATCCCTCATCTAGTCGATGGTGGTTTATCGATACTTCAATATGCCGATGACACAATCCTTTTCATGGAACATGATATCGAAAAAGCCCGTAATTTAAAGCTGATATTGTCAGCTTTTGAGCAACTGTCGGGTCTTAAGATTAACTTCCATAAAAGTGAGTTGTTTTGCTTTGGCGAGGCTCAAGAAAATGCCAACTTGTATGTCGACCTCTTCGGATGTGAGCAAGGACAATTTCCCATCAACTATTTGGGTATTCCGATTCACTATCGGAAACTTACAAATGCTGAATGGAAAAGGGTGGAGGGAAGACTTCAATTACGTTTAAACATCTGAAAAGGCAAACTCCTATCCCTTGGTGGAAGACTGGTTCTCATTAACTCAGTGCTAACGAACATGGTACTGTACATGATTTCCTTCTTTCAGTTGCCCAAAGGAATCTTGAAACGACTTAGAGAGACTTGCGTTTGCGTTGGTCGCTGACAATAACAATTTATCTCTCTATTTCCCTTGATAACCCACCTGAGTATGGTACGCACGACCGTGTGAATTTTCATAACGAACTGACATTGTGACTTACCTGTGCAAAAAAGACAAATCACATATCTGAAAATTCAATTTTTTGGATCTCATTTTCTGTCAGAAATTTGTCTTTTTTGCATAGGGTGACCACGATGTCATTTCGTTGTGAAATTTCACACGGGTGTGTGAACCATACTCAGGTATGCTGTGATGTTTTTCGGAATTTTCTGAAACGTTTTTCTATTTTTTTATTTGCCCGAGAATAACGAGAGTATATGAGCTCGGGTGCCATTATGATTTCTCACCTCACAGGACAAACAACCTATATTCAGCTCATATTAGGACTCAAAACAACGCAATAAAAATCATCTACACAAGTTTTAGTCAGCCATCGACATGATCAAAAGGTATCAGGGAGACCTCACATTTATAAGCTCATATAGGTTAAACAAACTGAGGGCAACTTCAAATTCAAAATATTGGCAGAATATCCGTTTATAGAGTTAAACATTACAAACTCTGACCATCTATCCAATTACCGAGAATGGCAATGATGAAATACTATAGTTCCAGACAACAGTTAGTTGACGAACGTCCAAGTTTAAAAGATTGACTACAAAACATAAGAATGACATAAAATGTCTCCTTATTAGATCGCAATGGCCAAGAGAATTGAAATTAATTAAGATTGATGAAACCTTTGGGCATTATTTGATATGAACTTCAGTCCCACTCTGCACCTGAACCAATACTTCCTCCAGAGTGAAACATTGCTCGTAGCTTCCTGCCCCTCCACTAAACGAGTCATTGAATCCTAACCCAGACGACCCATGCCACTTAAGCTCAGAGATATTTCCAAGGCCTACACCAATGGCATATGCTCAAAACAAGTGACAAAATAGGTGTGGGTACTTGGGTGGGTTGTCATGTGCACAACATACTTCAGAGACCCATTGCATTGAGGCGAATGAACTCTAAGACAACAGTGAGAACAACTAGAATTCTAAGATATCGCGACAAAGCATTGTGGAAACTGGCTATACGAACAGTATTATGATTAAAATGTTCACCTTGAAAATAATTGTTTGGTTGTCATAATTCATAAGGATGACCGGTAATGATTTCAACAGCCGAACAGTTCATCAAGAGCTCACGCAACCATTCGGCCTCAAGAGTGACTTATCTAAACGAACAGTTCATCAAGAGCTCAAGCAACCGTTCGGCCTCAAGAGTGACTGTATCTAAATCAGTAAATTTTGCTTACATGGTTCACCTCATCAGAATGGTTTGTTTACAAGACCTCCATGACATTGCGTCATCTCTATAAATAAACGCATTTCCACACAGCTCATAAAAATCCAAAATCTAGTTTTAGCCACTATATCCCTCAAGCACCTGAATGGTGAATGTCAGTTTGCCCTGAATGGTGAATCTCATAACCCACGGTACCGTTCAAAGAGCGAATGACCTTTCAAGTGCTTGTCAGTGATCGATATTTGGGTTTGGCATGCATATGCTGAGCAAAAGAGCCTCACCGCGCTCGCGAGGTACATGAATGAACCGATTTAATTGAGAGTATATCAATTGATCTCTCACCTCATTATTTTTTTCGAAGCATCACACTGGAATTATTAAAACTTTCTCAACATAGTATGATTGTGATCGTAATCCACTCTCATCCTTAATTAGCTTAACGTTCATAATTACACAAGTTCTTCCTAGATCTTTCATATAAAAACATTTTGATAGAAAAGACTTGATCTCATTTATCACAATCATGTTTGTACTAAAAAGCAGTATGTCATCAACATAAAAGCATATTATAACAATATCGACCCCACCATGGTGATAGTAAACACGACAAAATCTGTAGAAGTTAGAGTTTTGTCAAACTTCTCATGCCATTACTTAGGTGCTTGTTTCAGCCCATACAAATATTTTAATAATATGCATACATTTCTCTCTTCACCCTTTACGATAAACCCACCAGAGTGGTCCATATAAATTCTCTCTTCCAACTTGTCGTTAAAGAAAGCTTTCTTTCACGTTCGTTTGTTGAATGATAAAACCATAAAAGGGGAACCAACGAAAGCAGTACACAAATGGACATGGTGGTGTATCTAGCAACATATGAATAGGTGTCAAAATAATATTTGCCTTCTCTCTCTGGATGTAGCCCTAGATCACAAGTTGTGTCTTGATCTTCTCAATGATACCATCATGACTTAACTTCTTCCTGAAGACCCACTTACAACCCATAGGTTTACAGACATAGGGCCTATCGGGTCATAAAGGAAGTAGGAGTATGGTCCACAAGCTACACAATGAAGTCATCACCAAATAATTTTTCAGCCTTCTGTTTTTCACTCCTCTAAATTAAGAGCTTCATTGTCATCCTTATTCAAGGACTTTCTCAACTTGTGATTGTTCAGAATAATCACTAGATGTACCAGATTCATGATGTATCCTAGAAGAAATTCTAGTAGGGCTACACAAATCTTTCATCAGGAACATGTCCTAAAAAATGTTCCATCACGTGATTTCATAACAATATTAACATGCATATCAGGTTCCTCGGATTTAACCACTAAAAATTACGGCCGGCGCTAGGCAAAGCATATCACAGAACTAAACAATCCACTATGTTTGATTCGAGTCTACGTCTCTCGGGAATCAGAATGTTGACCCTCGCCAAGCATTTCAAGTGCATATACGAAAGTGATGGCTTTCTCCCAACCCACTTTCACATGTTTTTTTTCTCTTTATTCTTGTTTGAAAATTTATTCGGTACATGACATGAAGTCAACGAAGCTTCCCATCATGGTTTGAAACTAGCAATGTTCAACATGGCACTCACCAAGTCGTTCAGCTTGCATTTTTTCCTCTCGGCAGTCCCGTTTTATTGGGACAAGTGGGAGACGTTCTCTCGTGAATAATATGGTGTTCCTCACTGGAGGGTGAAAGGACAATGATGTCGCCTAGAGGGGGGGGGGGTGAATAGGCGGTTTAAAACTTTTCCGGTTTAGGCTTGATAATTGCGGAATAAAACTATGTGTTTAAATTAACAAGCCGACAACCTGAATAAACTAGGCTCACCTATGTGCACCAACAACTTATGCTAAGCAAGACAAGCAACAAGGTGATAGCAATATAGAATACTTCAAGCACGAAGGCTATCACAATGTAAAGTGCATAAGTAAAAGGCTCGGGTATAGAAATAACCGAGGCACGCGGAGACGAGGATGTATTCCTGAGTTCTCCTTGTTAAGGGAGTACGTCTCGTTGGAGAGGTGTGAACCAAAACAATGGTTCAACAACCACAAAGGTTTCACCTTCTTCTCCGATGTACCGCACCACAAAGGTTTGGTTCACCTTCCACTATCGGAATCCTTCGAGGCGGAATGCGGAACCTTTCAACAACAATCCGGGGCACAACCCACAATGGGATTGGGGGCTCCCGAACGGCTTTCAACAACAATCTGGGGCACAACCCACAACGGTATTGGGGGCTCCGAATGGCTTTACAAGTGACCACAAAGGTCCAACCACCAAACGGGCGTCTAGGGTCCAAGCACCCAAGAGTAACAAGCTCACAAACTTTCAACTTCCACGAATCCTCGTGGAGAGCACACCGATGCACCAAATGCAAATCCTTCACTCTCAAATTCCAACAAAGCAACAAATGCTTATGGGGGAATAAGAGAGGAAGAACAAAGAAGAGAACCACACAAGAACTCCAAGATCTAGATCCACTAGGTTCCCATCACTTAGAGGAGAGATTGATTGGTGGAAATGTAGATCTAGATCTCCTCTCACTTTTCCCTCAAAGATATGAAAGAATCATGGGAGGGATTGAGAGGGGACAAGCTTTTCAAGGTCAAACAATGAAGGAGAGAGAGCGAAAAACGAGCTGCTCAAGGTTGAAGAAGGGGAGGGGTATTTATAGCCCCTCCCACCGAAATAGCCGTTGCAGGCTCACTTAGGCCGGAACTTCCGGTCCTGGGGCCGGAACTTCCGGCCAAGAACTTCCGGACCCCCAGAAAAGCGACTAAAAAACGGTTCTGCATTTGTCCGGAACTTTGGCCGGAACTTCCGGATGGCTGGAATTTCCGGCCAAAATCCGGAACTTCCGCCCCTCAGAAAACTACAGAAACACTGAACACGAAAACGAAGATATCTTGATCATCCAGACTCCGTTTTCGATGTTCTCGGGCTCGTTGGAATCACAACGAAGAGCTTTACAAGATAATGCAGAGAAACATCATAGTCCAACAATGGAAGATAAAACCAAATGGAGAAAGGTAAAACCTCTCTAAAAAGGAATAACCGGCAAAGCTTCAAAACTGAAAACGCAACAAGTTTTCCATACGTAATTCGTTTTCGGTGAACTTGGGCTTGTCGTGAAGATCACAACAAGCATCAAAACCCAACAAGGAGAAAACCAAATAAGAACCAAGAAAGATGATATGGCAAGTATGTAAAGGTTTGAGCTCTCCACAAAGATGCGATCAAGTTACTCACTTGAGAGCCCTTCTTGATAGTACGCCGTCTATCCTATAACCCGGTCTCTTACTAACACCATGAGACCGGTAAAATAGAAAACCTATCAAGATCATACCTTTGCCTTGCACATTCCACTTGAGCTCGATGATGACGATCTTGACTCTCTCAAGTTGAAGCATATTTCTTGATTGTGCTTGCTAGCACATGCTTGATGAAGACTTCTCCAAATGCTCCCCCATACTCCATTATGGAAGGGCCTCGCTAAGCTCCGTCTTCATGTCTCCTTTGCAAGCTTCAATCAAATGATATCTTCCTAGATGCATCATATTGAACTTGCACTTCATATTCTTCTCTTGATATGTATGATGGCTTGGAGGTAAACATGATTGTTCACTCAATCTTGTTTTCCAAGCCATACTTGCAATAAGCTCAACTCTACACATGACCATTCTTCATATAAACCCTTGAATAGAGCATTGGTCGTAATGTGATCTTCAAGAGTCCAACACATGAACTCCTATCTTTTCCCATGGACATGATCTATAAGAATATCTCAATGTAAACATTAGTCCATAATGATTGTCATTAATTACCAAAACCACGCAATGGGGCAACCATGCACTTTCAGAGGGGTTAAATGCAATGTTGATACTTTTACCGCGCATAGCAAGGTCGTAGGATCTTAGGGAGCAGTTCTAGGAGATCAGCATTTGTTAGGTTGGGATTTTATTCCCCAATGCAGTTCGACCGAGATGGAAAAAGCATTGCTTGCCTCGAGGATCTTAATCTCACGTTGTTAAATTCATTCTCTAATATGATTATTGAAACCAACCGCGTCATAATTTTGGAGGTGTTAAATAGTAGACCGTTGATAGTTCTGAAATTAGTATGATCACGAAAGCGTTTAGGCTAAAATAACCCCCTGATTGTGATCAGGTTGTGCTAGCTGAAATGTGAGGACTAACAATTCTTTTGCTCACGATCTCTGTCAATTAGGTAATCGAGAGTTGTTGGGTGGTGTTTTACAAAGTGCGACCATGACATGATATGTTGAAATCGGCTATGAATGATGTAATAATATAATAAAGCTGTTATCTGCTACCCGCAAAAAAACTGTTATCTGCAACATATTTACATTTTTTTAAAAATACAAAAATTTCATATACGCTTTTGTTCGAGCGTTAAACACTTGCAGAATTACCGTGTCTAGCCGACTTTCAGACATAAACTTGTTGTGTTATGTTCACGAGCGGAGCTGAGCTAAAATCGGCTCAAATTTCATGGCCCATCAATCGCGCCCAGGGATTTTCTCTTTATTTCATCAGATCTCACATGTTCCTCACACACAAAAAACCCAGATCTCACATGGAATGCAATCCTTTAATTATTGCCGAATTATTACGGGAATCCAATGAAGGCTTTGCCCAGGGGCCCTAACATAATCATCATTTTGCAATTCATCTTATCGAAGCTCTCACTATGCATTCGGTGCCATCGTTCTGATGCTACTATGGTGAAACCATTTGTGCTTGCGCCTCACTAGAGCATGCTCGAGACATTGCGTATGAAAATACGAAAAACGAAAAGAGAAAATTGCGCAAAAACACACAAACATGAATATTACACTCATACTGGCACTTTACATTTTCAACAAATTTTCAATACAAACAAATTGTCCCGTAAGAATAATATGCTCGCTAATGTCGCGATGTCGTTTTTTTAAGAAGGTGAATATACTGCACCGGTCTCGGATGGTGCCAACGACGACTCTCTCGATCGTCGTTCCCCTCCTAGGAGCCATCATTATGGAGCAGCTTCACCTCTGGTGCCGGTGTTTGGGCTGTGCGTTTTGGCGTATGTGCCCATTTTTTCGTCGTCGGTTAGGCGGTGCGTGGCTCCGTGGTCGGCGTGGATGCACGAGCCTAGGAGCGCCGGCACTGGTTTATCGCCTACCCCCTCCCATGTTACGTTAAGGTATTAGAATATTTGCTTTGGTCACGTGAACGATTTTGTCATCGACTCGTGTAGGGGTGCGGATGTCAGAGCGACAGTTCTGTATGCTCGGTTCGACCATGTTGCGTTAAGATGTTTTGGGCGACGACACCACAACTTGGTAGTCGACTCATGTGGGGATGCGACCTCGGGGCCGGTGCGATGCGTTATTGTTTTCCTTATAAATTATCCAACTCTTTACCTGATCAATTTTCCTTGTTTTTTTTAAATGCAAGCCGGACACACCACAAATACGAAGATCTGGAGGCACCCGGATGGAAGTTTCCCAGACCAAGTCCACACGAGACCAAACCACAAAACGGCAGCAGCAAAGGACAGTAGTATAACTTGACGCCCCCCGCTCGCTCGCTGCCCATTCCAAGAAGACAGCAGCACAAAAGGCAATCAGCCAATCCCCCACACTCCGCCCCGCGCCGCAGCGAGAGCGAACTGCCGCCTTCCCTCCCTCCGCTGCGGGCCGCGCCGCCGCCGTCGTCCGTGCTCCCGTCCGAGGTAGACCCTCCCCCGATCCCTCCCCGCGGCAGCATTTGCCCGTCGGATCTGGCCTCCCCGTGGGAACGGCCGTTCTTATTTATTTCCCCAGCATCGGTTTAGGGATTTTTCCGGGGTTAGATCTCGCCGAATTTGGTGGTGGAATGGCGGGGGTTACCCCGCTCGTGTAACGGCTGGGAGCTGGAGATCTATCCGTCGTTCGGAACTCGGTGCGGACTAGCGTTTTCGATGCGGTGGGTTGAATCTTAGGTCGTTGATGGGATCGCGGTAGGCATTTCGGAGATAGGGACGGTTAAATCCCGTGCTGCTACTCCTACGCTTGGTGATGCTTTGGCTGCTGAGTTGACTGTACCAGGTCACTGATCCAGTTCATGTTCCGTTCCAGTTTGCCGGTGCTTCTAGCTATTTTGCGTTTGGTATAGTAGGACTTAAGTAGAGCTCCCCAGTGCCCACAGTGTAGTGGAATTGGTTTTCATCTTCATAGGAATGGCTTGCTCTCATCTAGCTCTGATAAAAATTAATTTGGTGTGAATCAGTTCCACTATTTTTTGTAGCTTTGTATAATTGCATTGTCATGTTGTTGATCGATGGAATGGCTTATCATTGGCTGCCCGTACATTCTGAAAAACACTCCACACAATTATCAGAGATACCTCCCCACTATTTTTCTATGCAACTGCTAGGAGAAGCTGCAGTTTATTCATTTTATTCTTATCTCTGTTTTGGTCAATCAATGCAGGTTGTGAATATGTCAGATAGTGCGTTGCAAGATCTCAGCTCAGCTCAATCAGTTGAGCTGGAGAAAAGCAAAGATAGTTCTGTGGAACCCTGCAATGCCAAGCCTGTGTCAAACGGCAACAAATGTGTCAAGAAGGAAGAAAAGGCTCTACCTGAATGTCCTGATGTGACCAATGGATGCGAGGCTGCAGTTGTAGATGTTGAGTACATTGATTCTGAGAATCTCACAGATCTCCCCGATGTTGACACAAGCCTTAGTGTATGCCACTAGCTGTTCATAGTCATCATCTTTGTTATTGGACACTTGGTAGTTTTAAATTCTTTCTAAGATTTTTCATTTTTTACCTTCTTCAGACTTTACTTGAGAGGTTGGATTCAAAGGACTGGATCAAGACATGTGAAGCTCTTAATAATGTTCGTCAGTTGGCAATATATCACAAGGAAAGGTTGCAGGAGCTGCTGTAAGTTGTTTCCTTGTTTTTGGTGTAACTTCTGTTAGCATCCGATACGATTTGTCCATCCACAATGCTATAAAACTAAGTTACAACTGTTCCATTGGTTGTGTCTGTTAACACCATTTGTCCATCCAATAATGCTATGAAACTACATTACATCTCTTATATTGACTGTGTGATATAAATGCAAATTCCAGGGAGCCTCTAGTTCCTCTTATTGTGAAATCTGTTAAGAATCCAAGGAGTGCTCTATGTAAAACTGCGCTTATGACCTGCGCTGACATCTTTAAGGCATATGGTGAACTAATGGTCGACTCAGTTGACCTGCTGGTGTGTTTCTTGACTTCTCTTCTTAGAATATGATGGTCACGCCTGCACTTGTTTAGTTTTCGCACGATGATTTCTTCTACTAACTATGAAGTCTCTCAAAACATCATGTGTGTCATATGTGTTCACAGCTGATGCCGCTATTTCTGAAATCTTCCCAAGACAAGCGCTTTGTTTGTGAAGCTGCTGAGGCAGCCCTTATGTCAATGACTAGCTGGATCTCTCCTTCTGTATTGTTACCGAAATTGCAGCCCTACCTCAAGAACAAGAGTCCACGGATTCGAGCAAAAGCATCGGTTTGTTTCAGCAAGAGTGTACCACGCCTGGTAAGTGAAACTCTCACCTGAAAATTTATCCGAGACCACACTTTTTTTGTCCCAGCTATTGTCGGATTATCTCCAAGTGATTCTTAGAGAGACTAAAGAAAGGATTAATTGAATGCACCACATAGTAAAAATTTCGGATGCCCCTACTGCTCAGCTAGATACAGTCGTACATGTGGATATTTTTAATTTTCCTTGTGCTATTCTTCCTGTCCATGGGCTTAGGTAGAATTTCCATTCAACGTCTTCCAGAACTTTGTAGTGTATTTACATATGCAAATACTTTGTTTGAATTATCCATGTCATAATATGAAGCTGGTAAAGTGCACACGGTATAACTTCAGTATGTTCAGAACACTAGTGGCCAGTGTATGTTTTTCTGTAGTCCGCACCTCAAACCGTTTCACATTTTTCTGTTCATTTTCAGTAAGGCCACTATTTATAGGAGATTGATCATATAATTATTAGGTGGTCGGGGTCTGCATTTACTGACCACCCACTCTTGGCCTAACCTTTTTTTTTCCTATCCAGGGTGTGGAGGGAATCAAAGAATATGGAATTGATAAGCTCATCCAGGTCGCAGCAACCCAGCTCAGTGACCAGCTTCCTGAATCAAGGGAGGCTGCTCGGAAGCTGTCTTTGGAGCTACAAGCATTCTACGAGAAGTCTCAAGCCTCAAGTTCAGGCGAGGGTGACAGCACACCTGCTACCTCACTAGAAGCTGAATCCTGGGAGGCTTTCTGCCAGTCTAAGCTTTCCAAACTAAGCGCCCAAGCAATCCTTCGTGCCACTGTGGGTATCCCTGTTGCCCCAAAAGAAGCCGGCATTCCTGTTGCTCTAAAAGAAGCCGGCATTGCTCTAAAAGAAGGCGGCATCTCTGTTGCTGTAAAAGAAGGCGCTGTCCTGGTTGCTTCAAAAGATGGTGAATTCCATGTTGCTCCAAAAGAAGACGGCGTCACTGTTGCTCTGGAAGAAGGTGACGCGGCCTTGGGTTGCTAGCATTGGGAGACACAGTCAGGATGCGATTTTTCCACATTCAGTTCACGTTTTGCTGTACATGGTTTATGGGTTGCTCCGTCGGTACGTTGAACCTCCTTTGGTTGAGTGTCTGCCTTGGAGTTCTTCAGGCGGCGCAGGATGCGGGGTGTTAATATTGGTGGGAGATATAGTCCCTTATACTAGTTGACTGTATAATCCTTTGGTTCCACTAGTCAATTTGGCACTGATATAGTCCCTTACCACCGATTCCGTCACCCCCATTGAGTTTTTTTTTCTCTTGACATTTTGTGTTTTTCCGCTTTGCAATATACTCCTACTCAGCTCCATTTGTGTGCCTTCCTGGTACATGTTTCTGCCGCAGCTTATGCTGATAAACTCTCGAAATAGGCTTATGCTGGGGCCAACACAAAGCAAGACCAAAAGAAATAGAAAAAGAAAAGGAAGAGAAAATAACAGAAAAGAATAAAAAGAAGAGAAGATAACGCCGACAACGGAGTTGTTTCTGCCGTAGCTTATGCTGATAAACTGATGTCAGCCACTATGTGAAGCAGAACTACAGAATTGAATCTGGCTAAATGCACAACTAGCGATCACAGCCAGAGTAGCATGATTACATCCAGGGACCTGGATTAAGAGGAGACTGCGCCGTCGTGTGGTCACTGCAAATCTTTGCTGACATCTAGGACTAATGCATTGGGCCGTTGGATGTTGCATCGCAGTGAGTGATTAAGAGTTAAGTCTTCCACACCATATACTGGGGCTCTGTTTCTGCGAAGTGTGCTATTTTATCTTCGTGTCAATGACCATGAACATGGACTCTTTTAACGGTCTTTTGTCAGCTGTACATTTTAAAAGTTCCTTTAAAATAAATTTTTTAGCAACCTTTAAAATAAGATTTAGAAATATGCAACTAGTGTTTGCATTTCCAACCTAAAGCTACGTATACAACATGCTTGTACAAATGAGTGGTAATCACCAATGCCGATCCTCCTTTTTTTTTGCGAGACCACACTTGCATGGAAAATGTTGGTAAACAACGACTAGATGTACCATGTCAAAAGAAAGGACACTGCTGGGCGTTGCCACTGATGGAAGAGACAAATCGTCTGCCTCCCCACAGTTAGATCTCACTTAAACTTAAAATCTCGAACCCCCGACCTGACAAATGTTTTATATAATCGTAGCATCGTTATAACATTTTGTCCGCAGTGGTTAAAACCTTATTTGCATCATCAGAGGACAACGTATATATGCCGCATGTGAGGACAACCTTGCAACTACCCACAAGAAAATTTGCAGCATTAAATCAACATTTGCAGCATATCGTTGCAACATCTCGTTCATGTGTTCGCAACAAAGCAGACACAAGTTTGCAATAGTTCAAAAACACTCATGCAACATCTAAAAAATCTGTGGAAACATACCTTGTCTTGGAACACTGACTTTGCCGTATCGGGCTCACCGAAGCCTCGTAGATGCTAGATCTGTCAGAATAGACTCATCACCTGGCCTCACCATCTTCTCGAGCACCTCTTTTACACTTCTCCCAATACGACCCTGAAAACAGATTTCATTAGGAAACAACCAAATGGACCACAAGGTAGCAAATGAAAACATAGACATAATAAAATCTTTAGATGTCCACCAATGCCACAAGGATAATAACTTCAAAAATTTCAGCGATACATGCCCAAACCTGTATTACTACTACACACTGGTCTCATCTTCGTCACAAAACAAACATTTCTTGTTATCCTCAAAACAGTTTTTCGCCCTGCTTTATAAATAAAGTCAAAGGGCCAAACCGATATAAAGTGAGGAGGAGAACCTCTTACAAACCAGACCAAAGATAGAGAAAAGAAAAGCACATGGAGAACCAAAATTGCCACCCAAAACACCGGAACGTGCCCAAGAGACACCGAGACTCCACGGCGATGCCCCCAAGAGGATAACGACATTTCTTGTTATCTAGCACTCTCCTTTTGTTCAAGTTATCCTGGGTTATAGGATCCTATCGTATCGTCTGGTTGTACTGAAGCGTTTCCCCAAAGGAAATTGCTCCAGTCATCCAGTAGCCTCCGAGAGCCCGAGTCGAACCCGTCGCGCCGCACCGCACCGGATATATAACTCGATCTCGTGCAGGCCCTGGAGGCCGGAAGTATTGGCGCTGAATCAAATACTCCGTAGAATCGAACCAAAAACAGCGATGAGCTGCGGCGGAGGGTTGACGCCGATGGACGAGGAGCTACGGGTGTATCCGCCGCGCTCAAAAACAGCGATGAGCTGCGGCGGAGGGTTGGCGCCGATGGACGAGGAGCTACGGGTGTATCCGCCGCTGAGCGCGGCGGAGCTCGAGTCGTTCGCGGTGCGGATGGAGCTCACCTCCGACCTCCTCGAGCACATGGTGGCTCCCATGGAGGGCGTCGGCGGCATCGACCTCCGCAAGGAGCTGGAGGAGTGGGTCAAGGATCACGTCGAGGAGAAGAAGCGCACCGAGGGGATGGAACTCCAAGGCTCCAACAGCTCAACGTCAACACCGATGCCAGGTTCATCCCTGAAGTCGCTGCCGTGCTGCGCCACGCCCAAGATCTCCTCGCCGCCCTCGACCGGGAGGAGGAGGAGGAAGCCGCGAAGGCGAGGCCCAGGGCGGCCCTCTGAGACTGCTGCGATGCAAAAGCAAAGCCCCCTTTTTTTCCTTTCTAGTATGTGTGAACTGAAATTATATCCATGGCTTCCAGATTTCTGTCCCCTACTGAATACACAACATTGTGATGCAATTTGCATATCCCCAGGTGTGATTTTTCCTGTATTCTAGAATCTCTTTTCCATGCCTGTAGTCCTGGGTTATCACTTATCAGCATCGCTCCTACGAAATATGCGAACAACATGTTTGTTGCTCATCAATCACTATTATGCTTCGTTTCACACAAAGAAGAAGACTCCAGTATGCTCAGCAAACCTCTTACTGTTTTTTCTTGATTCATACGGCCTTGCAGATTTGTCAACAAAAACTGCATGTCTGGTATTAAAACATTGGCTTGTGAGCTGCTGAACATTTGTATGCTCAGAGAAAGCAATTCTCTTGGCCTTGTAACATCAAAATCTTTTTTTTGGTGAAAAACATCAGAAGGGATTCATTATAAAGATGCATTTTTGGGTGGGGAACATCGAAAGAGGTCCGTTGTATAAGCCATCGAACAAGGTTCATAATAACAGTACTGTGTGGATGGGGACCAAAAGAGCTGGGCTGAAAGTTCACATTGCCTTGGCATCAACACACCTGGATATCAATGAGCTTACAATTCAGATAACATTTAGGCCCCGATTGGATGCCTGTTTATTCCCACCCCCGGTATTTCCCCACGGAGGTTGGCCTGTAAATTATGCGGACCATGGAAGGTCCGTAATTCCTCCCGACGGATTCCATCGTTTTGAGCAAAAATACTACCATCCAAGCGGGCCCTTACCTTTCCATGCCTTCCTATCACCGGGTTTCGTTACTCCTGTGGCATCCTTTTCGTGTGAAGGCGTCTCTGTCCCTGTCTGTGCACACACTGTCTTTGAATTTGGGCATGGCGGGTTAGCATGAATTGCTTGCGTTCTTGAATTTCTGTTGCTTGTAGTTGTCTATCACCAGTATCACTCCTATTGAATAACTAGTGTTCAGGGTGTTGCTCATCAACCTCTATCATGCCGGTAAAGCTACACTGACTTGTGAACTGGCGAACATCTTTACAAACAACCCAGGTGAACATGACAACATAATCAGGCGGACTGGCTAGCAACACACACTCCACTCATGGTGTTGAAAAGTAGAGCATCGTCGAGGTTGCGCAATATCATCATCATCATCATCACATCTCCTTGAGCCAACGACTCCAACTTCGCGGCAACAGACCATTGATGGTATCCAACATTGAACTAACCGCATGCAATCCCCGTCGATCTATGCCAAACAACGGGCCAACAACATTAGAGCATATGTAACTCTCATTCTAAAGGAGAGACACGGAGGTGAGGACACCAATGTTTGTGACGAAAAGAAAACGATTTGGCGCTCTCATGCCCCGACCAAGTCCAAAGTATTCATGTGGCTGGCATGGAAGGGCAGGTGCTGGACATCGGATCGGTAGAACCACCGAGAGCTTCCCCATCCCCTGTGCGACCAACACGATGAGACCATTGACCACCTGCTACTTGGCCGTGTGTTCGCCCGTGAGATTTGGGTGGACTCGTTCCACCGGTGGAGGATAGTCACCGGCGTCCCAACCGTGGATGACCGCTTGGTGGACTGGCTACCCTAGAGCCATGTAGACCATGATGTCTGGACCACCATTGGCCTGACCTGCTGGTGCTTGTGGCCGGAATGATGTGGTGTTCGAAGGTGCACAACCTTTCGTGGCGGAGGTCTCCAGGTGAATCCGGAACAAGGCGGGTTGTTGGCGTATAGCTGGTTTATTTAGGGGTAGTGTCGTGGTGGTGTCACGGCAGATGCCATAGGATGGCTTAAGTTGGGGGCTCGCTAGGACGTTGGGGGATCCGGGGAGGGTGTGCGCGCTCAAGAAGCACGCATGAAGAACAACGAAGAACACGCAAGGACAAGCAAGAAAGAGCAAAACCAAGAACAACCAAAGCACACCAAGATGTACCCTGCTTCGGGGCCCTCTTGCGGAGGTAACACCCCTACTGCAGCACTAGCCTACTCTCTTTATATCTCAATATGACAAGTACAAAGTGCTCCTCGAGCTGTATGAAGGAACAATGGTGAGAGCTCTAGGAGGAAGATGGAGCAAGGGGGGAAATGAGGCTTCTCCTTCGTCGTCCCTCGCCCTGAAGGATGTGCTGGTCTATTTATACACTAACCGGATTACCATTCTGCCCCTGGCCGGAGATGACAATGGCATGGACAAGAGGAACAGGACAAGCTCTGGTTACTGTCATTCAGTCCAGCTCATTGTCAGTCCAACGGCAGGTCTATCTTTTTCTCTTTGAGCTTAAGCCAGCGTAGCCCACTGGAACCTAGGCCACTGCCCTTTCCCGAATTAGCCGAGTCAGCGCCTAGGGCCTAGCGACCCGGAAAACCCGTGGCTCGACCTGGCTGTCTTCTGAGCCTCGGGCAGGAGGCCTACAGGACCCGTGAACTTACTGACATTACTTGGCCTTTGTGCATTATCCGACATTGCCTTATGCCGGATCCTTCCTGATCAACCCGGCTAAGTTAAGCCGGTATTCCTTCCTCTGATCCGGCTAGACTTTGCCGGATCCCCTTCGGTCTCTCCCTGTACTTTAGCATGATTGAGCCAACTGACTTTTCCAAGTGATCCGGTCCAAGGGATCCGGCCCAAGAGATCCAGCTTGACCTTGATCCGGCCCACTCTTTACAGCTCTTAACACCACCTCTTTGCCCTACCCGGGGGCAACCCCCCGACAGTAGTCCCTGAAGCTGGTGCGGTCCTACAGCCTCGGATGGAGGGCCATGGCAGGTTAAAAACGCCCTTAACCGAATCTCATATCGAATAATTTTGTCTCAGGATTTCCCCGGACACTTGGCAGGGAATCTCTGCGCAAAGCCCCGTAACCCGGGTCTCTGATCTGACACGCCATTGTCAGCACGTCATCCGGGTCCACCAGGTATTCGAGTGTGTTTGACTACATGACCGCGTCTCCTCGGTTTCTTCGCTGACCGGCACATTCGATCCGCACAACTGCTTCCAATTCTGTGACCCACCATGTGCTTGAAATATACGGCCACAGCTGCGACCACAGAGTTTCAGGGCACACTTGATCCGGCCAAGCCCCGAAAACCGCGCGGTAGTGCGTCAGTTACCAGCGAGCGGCTATATATAGGGGTGCAGGGTTCCTCTTCTTCTTCCCCGCACATCCTACTTCAAGAACTCCATCCGTGCCATTGACGTCGCTGCGATCTCGCCTTCGCGACTTCGCCGCGCCGGAGACCTCGACAACGCCGGAGAAAACTCGCCGGAGCCGCGCACCACGCCCTGCACCGCCGTTTCTTCACCGAGCTTCTTCCTCGCCGCATCGCAACCGTAAGTTCCTTTTCTTCCGGCCATGGCGACCTCGAGCAAGTTCATATCCCGCTGGGAACTTGCGCCTGTTTCTTGTAGATTCACTCGCGTACGAGTCCATTGTCACGCCTTAGTGCATTCCCTAGATCTCCTTTCCAGGTTTTGCACTAGATTGCCCTAGTTTGGCTTGCCACTGCTTGAGCAGTTCCACCATATTTTTTACTCGGGATTTCCTCTCTATTTTACTGCTGCGGTAGATCTTGCGTAACCCTAGATTCTCACGAAAAGGTGTTTGTAGTTACCAGCCGAATTACTTTTCCGCAGTAACTAGACAACTTTATCCGGGATAGCTTCTACCGAATCGCTTTACATCTGATTCGGTTACGCCATTATCCGATTCGTTCTGGATTAGAGATTCCGAATCTCCTAACTCGGCTATCTCCAATTTCTTGCAGGACTGATTCGGATATGCCGAAGCTGCCCCCCGGCAGTTGGGAGGGTTCCGATGTTACAAATGATGACCTGGAATGGCTGCTGAGCACCCGGCGTATAACACCTAAAGTTATATGCCGAAAACCGGGGAAGGAACTCGAACCGGTCACCCAACCGGGTGAACGCGTTGTATTTCTAGCGCACTTCGAGCGCGGATTCGGACTCCCGGCGAGTGACTTCTTCCGGGCTTTCCTAGATTTCTTTGGCCTGCAGCCTCACCACCTTCCGGCTAACGCCTTTGTCTCCCTGTCGGCTTTTACCTCCTTTACCGAGGGATATCTCGGTCTCTGGCCGACAGTCCAAACCTGGGCGAAGTACTTCCACCTCCGTAAACAGACTATCCCGGGCAGTGACCCGAAAGTGATGACCGCTTGTGGTTCGGCTAGCATTACTCCGAGGGCGGGCTCCATCTTTCCCCGGATCACTGGCCTGGATACTTGCAAGAAATGGCAAAGGTCTTCTTCTACGTGAAGAGCGCTGAAGGCCATGATGCTCTCAACTTGCCCGAGTTCAGGATCGAGCCCCCCACAGCCGAATTAAACTTCAGATATGATCCGGCTGACACTCTTGCGGAGCTTCAAATCATACATCAAACTCTGGAGGATTTTCTGGAGAAGGGCCTGCTCTCGGACGATCTCCTCCGGACCTTCGTCTGTCGCCGGTCAGTCCTCTTCAACAACGTGAGCACAAGATTTGCCACATGAGTGGTCTGCTAGATCCTACCCGGATCAGCAAACATGACCTCACCAGAGCTTCCGTCAAGAGACGGGTAAACGCCATTGCCTACACCGAGATGTCGGACAAGTGGCGGTGGGGCGTGGAGCCGTTCCACCGAGATGCACTTCCCCACAGGTTAGTTCACCATTCTCCGAATTAATCCATACTTCATCAAAATACCATCGGACTAATCCATATTTGCCTTGACTCTACTGCAGCTGTTCGACCGCCAAATCACCGAAGATGGAGATCTCTCCACCAAAGTGTGGGGACCGGATCGCAGCCCGCTGCGCGAGGGCGAAGAGGATGCGGATACGGACGATTATTTGCCGATTCCGCGTGCCAAGCCCATCCGCAAGGGTAAGCAATCGACTATTTACAACATTTCCGACGATGAAGATGATGATTGCTGGATCCTAGATCCCATTGATGCTATTCCGATTTCATGGTCACCACCTTGTGTTCCAGCCAAACAGGATGCTCAAGGGACATCTCGGAAACGCGATGACGCGTCCGGATCAGATGCCCCTCAAGCCAAGAGAATGAAGAAAGCTGCCTTCAAGCCGAATCGGCTCAAGCCCATGCCTACCACCAAGGGGTAATGCCAGCTTAACTTCATTCGCTTTCCTCCTCTATTATCCGAGCCACCTTTATCCGAGTTAACTGTTTACTTTGCTCTATGTAGTGACGTCATCGTCACCGAGCAAACTCATTCATCCATTCTTTCTCCCATTCCTCCACTGGATACGGCCATGGAGCACCAGTCTCCTGAAAAGGCTGTCGCCTCTCCCGCGCGTGCCACAACTGCCAATACTCCTCCGCCGACTCTCATTCCAGAGTCGGTTATTGACCTGGAGAATGAGGAAATCTCGGCTCCTACCCGAGATTCAACTTGGCCACGTCCTCTGAAGGAGTTGGAGAAGGAAAAAACTAAGACTTCGGCTAAGTCTTTGACTAAGCCGGATCCTCGCCCTACCCCCAAGGCTCAAGCTCTGCTGAATCAAGAGCAGCAGAAGAAGAAAAAGCAGCAGCAACAACCTCTCGAGAAGCAGCAGAAGCAGCAACAGGAAGTACTTAAACCACCACAACAAGCGTCCCAGAACCAACCGAGGCAGCCAGATCCAGCCAAGACCCCGGGCGCATCGCCTCTACCTAAGCCGACTCAAGCCGCCTCTGGCACGACTCCAACCACCTCGGATAAGCAGGTGGTTGCTAGCAGACAGGTTTCCGCCACTCCATCAGCGACTCGGGTGCATGATCAACTCTCTGAGGCGATCACTCGCGCCCGACTTAGTGGCCAGGTTCTGCCGAATCTCCGCACTCCGAGCGGCGACAACCTCGGCTCCGCAGAGCAATTCGTTAAAGCTTGGAATACTGCGGACCTTGCCGAAGGCTCAGCGTCGCCACATCCGGCTGGCCCTAGCCGGATGTTTCAATCTCTACACTCTGTGCAGGCCTCGGTCGTTGAAGCTAACCGGGTCTTCGAGGTAACTTTGCCGAATCCTGCTTTTATTTCATCATGATCAATCTGCACTATTCCCAGTCCCCGAGATTCGGGTCGAACGACTGATACTCCTCCGAGTAAGAAAGTCATTCGGCTTGAATCTCTAAAAACTTGATCATGAATTTTGTCTTAGCCGAAAAAATCGTGGGACTCCCAGTCCCCGAGTCTCTTTTCCAATTGAGTCGGTCAACTTTTTTTTTATCAATCTCGGGCCTCCAGTCCCCGAGATTCGTTTTGGCTCCATGTTGCTAGTCTCGGGTGCCAGTCCCCGAGACTCTTTTTACGCCATTAACCTTTTTTCTTTCAGGAAACCACGACTGCTCGCAGCCGGATCTTTAAGCAGCTAGTCCTGCAACACCAGGCCCTCCAAACTTCCTTCGATGCGCAAGGTGAGGAGATGAAAAAGAAAGATCAGGAGCACAAGCGCGCTTTAGCGGAGGAAAAGTCAGAAGTGACTCGGCTCCAGCGGGAGCTTGACCGGGTTGGAAAAGTGAAGGCCAAGCTCAAGAAAGACCGGGATTCGCTGCAAAGTGAGAAAGATTCGATCCAGAAGGAGCGAGATGCTTTCAAAGCCGGGCTTGCGAAGCGGGCCGAATTGGACAAGAAAATCCAAACGGTCGTTGCAGACGCTGAAGCCGAAGCTAAAGCGGCGAAAGATGATCTGGCTGCTCACAAGGCGGTCAGCGCGAAATGGCTGGCTGATCTTGCTAGCCTCAATGAAGACATGGACCGTAAGTTTGCCGAATCTCCTCTTCCTCCTCTGCTCTTATCCGACACATAATTTCGTGTTCCCTCTCGTTTAATTCGGTGTTAGCTTATCTGAATGTAGGAGAGTTTACCAGCATCCGGCTTCAAGCCGCCAAAGTTGTGAGAGATGCCCGAGCTGAGAGAGCTAAGTTAGCTGGAGCTCCCCTACCAGAGACGTGGGATATCGAAGATCACATTACTGCACTTAAAGCTCGGATTGCTCCTTTGAAGGAGTCCCACATTGATCTGTTCAATGCAAGTCTCAAAGCTCACCGAGTCTTGTTTCCTGAAGCCCGGCAAGTCCGGTCTGCGGACGAGCTAATCAAAGACCTGGATCAGGCGAAGACCCGGTTAAAGCAGTGGAGATCTTCGTCCGCCCGCGCTGGTGCTGACGCAGCTTTGCTATTTATCATGTCTTGGTATGAGCTGATTGATCTCGTCAAAGTGCGCTCCTTCGCGAGGGTTCTTCATGGGCTTCAGATCCGAACCGGATCAAGATCCGCGAAGAAGCTGCCAACTTTATGGCCGAATTTGCAAACACAAGCATCTTGATCTGGACGCTCCGGTCTACTCGGATGGGGAAGAATCTGAAGAAGAGGAATCGGACGATGCCTCCCTTGAAGAATACGCCGAGTCTGAGGGCGAGTCTGGTGATTCGGCTAACTTGCCGAACAACCTCGTATCAAGTCCACCAAGGTGCCAGCTTCCGACTCGGCCAAGACTGCCGAACAATCTCCGGCCAAGACTTCCAAGATGCCAGCCACTGACTCGGCCAGACTGCCGAACAATCTCCGGCCAAGACTTCCAAGACCAGCCACTGACTTGGCTGAGACTGCCGAACAAGCTTTAGTTGATCCGGATGCTTCCGAGTCTGCCAAGCCTTCAAGCTCTCCGTCCAAGGTCATTCCTGCAAGTGAGGGTCCTCTTTCAACCGAGGTTCCTCCATCATCCGAGTTCATCCCTGCAACCGAGTCTCCTGCAACCATGGCTCCTTCTTCCTGAATTATCTTAATGAAAAACATTAAATCCCCGGTATGCCGGGAGCAGATGTAATATACAATTTAAGTTCTTCCGAGACTACTTTTATTTTGCTTAATGTGATCCGGACTAGGTTTATGTTGGATCATCTTAAACCGAGTCCCCGAGTCTGTTTTCTTGTTCACTATTTTTGCCGAATCTTTGCTCTTGTCTACCTTTTAGGTGTTGGACAGTCGAGTCACAAGATAGGAATCATAGCATACAATACTTGAAACATGCGAGTTGTGGTTTAGAATCATCTAACATAAACAAAAAAGAAATAACAGGGGTTAGTAAACGACATGTGCCGAATCGGTTTTGGACCGAGTCCCCGAGTCCATTTTCATGTTTCCCATATTCCCCAACCTCTGCTCTTGACTACCATTTTGGTGTTTGTCAGTCGAGTCACGAGATCAACAACACAGCATACATTACTTGAATTTTGGGACGAGGTTCAAAGCAATCCGACACATGAACGGTATGGACAAAACAGTAATAAAAAACACATGCATAAGGACGAGGCAGTCCCCGAGTCCAGACTCGGATTGCCGAAATTTCATTTATGATAAACTGAGATACATACATTGCGCCCTTAAGAGTAAAAGGGTCGAAGCAGAGCTACATTCCAGGGTCGCTTGGTTTCTTCTCCGGGTCTGTCCAGGCCATCCTCCTTGGTTCCTGTGCGTCTACAAGGTAGTACGAGTCATTGTGCATAGCCTTGCTCACAATGAATGGTCCCTCCCATGGAGGTGATAACTTGTGTCGGCCTTTGCTGCGCTGCACCAGCCTTAGTACTAGATCTCCCTCATGAAACACTCGAGGGCTGATCTTCCGACTATGATAACGTCGGAGACCCTGCTGGTATACTGCTGTCCGAGATAGGGCCAATTCTCTTGCTTCCTCTAGCAGATCCACTGCATCTTCCCGGGCCTCTTTTGCCTCGGTTTCGGTATACATTGTCACCCTTGGTGCATCATATTCTATGTCAGTGGGTAGCACTGCTTCTGCCCCATATACCAGAAAAAATGGCGTATAGCCAGTTGACCGATTCGGCGTGGTCCTTAGACCCCATAGTACTGATGGTATCTCATCTATCCAGCACCCCGGAGTCTTTACCAGAGGTTCTATTAACCGGGCTTTTATCCCAGCTAATACCAAAGCATTTGATCTTTCCACCTGTCCATTGGACTCTGGGTGTGCCACTGAGGCTATGTCTAACCGGATCCCCTTATCCATGCAGAATCGGGCAAACTCTCCCACAGCAAAGTTCGTGCCATTATCCGAGATGATGCTATGGGGGTAACCGTATCTCAAAATGATTTCTTTCAGGAAAGTTACAGCCGAATGACCATCCACTTTCCGGATTGGTTTCACCTCTATCCACTTGGTGAACTTATCCACCATCACCAGCATATGTGTCATGTTACCCTAGCCGGCTTGAATTCTCCCACCATATCCAAACACCACACAGCAAACGGCCAAGTGATAGGAATTGTTTTGAGCGCCGATGCGGGTAGGTGTGTCTGCTTGGCAAACCTTTGGCATCCTTCACATTTTCGGACTATGTCCTCTGCATCTGCATGAGCAGTGGGCCAGTAAAACCCATGCCGGAATACTTTAGCCACCAGGGCTCTTGTACTGCAATGATGCCCACATTCTCCTTGATGTATCTCCAGGAGCATCTCCTTGCCCTCGGCTGGCTCCACGCAACGCTGTAGCACCTCGGTTGCACTCCTTTTGTATAACTCCTTGTTTATGATGGTGTAACCCTTGGACCTCCTCTGCACTCGCCTAGCTTCGGTTTCATCATTCGGCAAACTCCCCTCCGACATGAACTTCATGATTTCTTCAGCCCACTCCGGTACTGGATGCAAAGGGAATAAGTGCTCATCTATTTCCACTGGTTCGGCCGCCATTATTTCTTCTATCAGTCTCTGTCCATTCCCTAAGATTCGGTTAGCACCATCTTCCTCTCTTCCCCTCTTCCCTAAGATTTGGTTAGCATTCCCCGAGTCTCGGTGCGCAGTCCCCGAGTCTCGCCATGCAGTCCCCGGGTCTTCCCAAATGTACCCGACATCAACATTCATAGGAACAGCTTCAGATTCTTGCTTTGGGATAAAAATTGACTCGGAATCAGGCGAAGGCTTGATTGAAGGGATCCTTAGGTGATTCAAGGATATCCCGGGTGGGATTGCATCCCTAGACGACCCGAGTTTTGACAGGATATCAGCAGCTTCGTTCTCCAGCCGAGGTATGTGCTTGTACTCGCAGCCTTCAAAAAATCCTGAAATTTTCTGGACATGAAATCGATATAGTGCCATATTGGCATCAAGGGCATCCCAATTTCCAGAAGACTGCTGCACCACTAAATCTGAATCACCAAAACATTCTATCCGGCGGATGCCGATGTCCTTAGCCACATTAAGCCCATGGATCAGTGCCTCATATTCGGCCACATTGTTTGATGCTGAGAAATGAATCTGCAACACATATCGCAACTGATCTTGCTTCGGTGATGTGAGTACTATCCCAGCACCCAGTCCGATTTTGGTTTTGGAGCCATCAAAGTGCAACTTCCAGTAATTGTAATCCGGCTTGGGTGGCTCATACTGCATCTCGGCCCAGTCACAAAGGAAATCCGGTAAAGCCTGAGACTTGATAGCATCTCTTCTCTCATAATGCGGGGTGTAAGGAGACACTTCTATTGCCCATTTGGCAACTCGGCCAGTCGCATCTTTGCACCCAATGATCTCCGAGATTGGAGCTTCGCATACTACGGTGATCGGGTGCTCCTGGAAGTAATGTTTCAACTTCTTGGCCGCCAGGTATACACCATATGTCATCTTCTGGTAGTGAGGATAATTCTGCTTTGAGGTTGAGATCACCTCGCTTAAATAGTACACCGGTCTCTGCACGGATTTACCCTCCTCTTCTCGCTCTACCACTATCACCACACTTACGACCCGGTTAGTGGCCGCAATGTAAAGTAGCATTGGCTCATTCGGCAAAGGTGATGCCAAAATTGGTGCAGTGGACAACATCTTTTTTAATTCATTGAAAGCCGAGTCTGCCTGCGGGGTCCATGTGAACCCGGTGCTCTTTTTCATCAATTGATACAAGGGCAAGGCTTTTTCTCCTAGCCGACTCACAAACCGACTCAACGAGGCTAGACACCCGGTGAACTTTTGCACATCTTTTAGACATTTAGGCAATTTCATGTTTTCTATGGCTCGGATCTTAGCCGGATTCACCTCAATACCTCGGCTCGATACAAGGAAACCGAGCAACTTTCCAGCCGGGACACCAAAGGTGCATTTATCCGGATTCAATTTTAACCGATACTTTCTCAAGTTCACAAATGTTTCCTCGAGATCCTCGAGGAGAGTGCGTTTTTCTTTAGTTTTGATGACGATATCATCGACATACACTTGCACATTTTTGCCCATTTGAGAGTGTAAGCATTTCTGCATACATCTCTGATAAGTTGCACCGGCATTTCTCAAACCGAAACACATGACACGATAGCAATACGCCCCATACGGGGTAATAAAAGCAGTCTTTATTTGATCTTTGGGGTTCAGTGGTATCTGGTGAAAACCAGAGTACGCATCAATAAAAGACAACAACTCACACCCAGCAGTAGAATCGATCACTTGATCAATCCGAGGTAAAGGAAAGGGATCCTTCGGGCACGCCTTGTTCAGGTTGGTGAAGTCGATGCACATGCGCCACACCTTGATCACCGCTGGTTCGTCCTTCTTCTTCTCTACCAGAACCGGATTGGATATCCAGTCTGGATGCAACACCTCCATAATGAATCCGGCTGCAAGTAGCTTAGCCAGCTCATCAAGCACCACTTTTCTTCGATCGTCTGAAAGACGCCGAGTCGGTTGCCTCACCGGCTTCACATCCGGCCTGACAAATAAAGAGTGCTCTGCCAACTCCCTCGGAACACCAGGCAGGTCCTTAGCCGACCATGCAAAGATATCCCGATTCTCACGGAGGAAGTGACAGAGCGCGCTTTCCTATTTCTCGCCCAATCCGGCACCAATGATGGCCATGCGCTCCGGATTCTCCGGGTCAATGGGGATCTTCTTTGTCTCCTTGGGCACCTCAAATGTTGCACCTGCATCCGGATTGGTCATAGCCAGCACGCCGAGCTGAGCTGACTTCGCCATCGCCACTACTTCATGCATCTTGCTCTTCTCAGCTTGGATCACCAACGACTCGGCTAAGGTGGAACCGACCGTGGCACACTGTATGGCCTTCTTGTAATCTCCCGCAACGGTGATGATACCATTCGGGCCAGGCATCTTCATCTTGAGGTAGGCCACATGAGTGGATATCATGAACTTGGCTAATGCCGGCCTGCCGAGCAGAGCATGGTATGGGCTCTCCAAGTCTACCACCTCGAATTCGAGACTCTCAAGTCGGTGATTGTCCTTGGTACCAAACAGCACATCTACCCAGATCTTACCCATTGGGGAACAAGACACCCCGGGTACTATACCATGGAAGGTGCAACTGCTCTGCTGCAACTGATTCGGCGAATAACCCAACTTGACCATTGTGTCCCGATACATGATGTTTATAGCACTGCCATTGTCAATCAAGACTCGACTGAATTTCACATTAATCTTGGGTCCAACCAAAGTCGGATCCACCACCAGTGCATAGTTTCCTGGGCTTGGCATAACCCTGGGATTATCAGCCCTGCTCCAAGTGATCTCCTGCTCGGACCAGTTCAGGTATTTTGGGACTGCTGGTGTGACTGCATTCACCTCCTTCGCCCTTCGCAGCTGACTTTTCTTGTCAGTTGGCTCGGTCACAAAAACCACATAACTTTGATGAGCCTCCTTGTAATCATTTCCGGGGTATCCACCTTGCCGACTCGGACCAGCATTGTTGTTGTTGCCTCCCATATTTACCAGGTTAACCGGCTTTGTGGCTGCCGGCCTTGGAGCTCCTGCGTTCACCGGGGTTGCATTGGCTCCGGATAAAGGCGTATTCGGCCTGAAATTCGGTCTAGGAGCACCTCTCTGAGGTGGCCCTCTCTGACCTTCCGCCTGGATGCGATGATGCCAGCTACAATTCCGAGTTGAATGATTGGCCGGCTTGCGTGGGTCTGTTGTGTGATAACGGCAAGGCCCATCTATCATTGCCTCAAAAGTTAGAGGTGGACTCGGTCCATCCCACACTTTCTTTGCCCAGGCACCTTGATTCGGCCTCCAAGCTGGACCCTCATTTTTGGTCTCTGGCTATCTCCTGCTCAGGATGATCCATATTTACTGCAGCAACCTGATCTGAACCGTATCTATAATCCGGATCTCTCCTCTTATAACCGAACTCATGTCGGTCACTGGGCCTCAATGGTCCAGTTCGGTTGTTGACCGGTTGCCTCCTGCTTGTTCCCACCACATCCAACGCTGGCTGCGTCGGATCGCCAAGAGCATATGTATCTGCTATCCGGATCATTTCCGCCAGGGTCTTTGGCATATCCCTCTGGAGCTTCTGCCAAAGCGGGGTGCCATGTCGGCAACCCTGCGCAAACCAAGAAATGGCCTGCTCCTCCACGACACCTTCACAAGAATTGCGAATGTTGCTCCACCGAGTCAAAAATTCTCGGTCTGTCTCCCGCTCTTCCTGCCTGCACGCAGACAAGAGCTGAGGTCGGTTTGGCCTCTTGTAAGTGCTGGAGAAGTTGCTGTAAAACGCCTGCTCCAAATCCATCCAAGAGTTGATACTACCCTCTGGTAAGTTATTCAGCCAAATCCGGGCTGGCCCTTCCAACATATGCGGGAGATACCGGACCGCCCATCGGCGATTGCCCCCCGCAATGTGCACCGAGGATACATAGTCTATCAGCCAATCCTGCGGCTTAGTGCTGCCGTTATACGGCTTTGTGATTCGGCCAAGCTGAAACAACGGCACGTTCGGCTCGTTCATGATCCGAGGCCCAAAGCATGGAGGACCTGGTGGGCCTTGCTCTTCCAGCTTCTCGGACTGGTAAATCCTATCCAACTTGAGACGCTGATCATCGGATCCAATGTCCGAGGTCCCAGCCTGGATGCAAGTGCATTATCATACGTTTGGTATCCGGCTCGCGCCATAGCCGAATTACCATCATCATAGCGGTAGCCCGCCTGGCCACCACCTTGCTGCTGCGCTTGCACCATTACTTGCTGCTCCTGCCGGGGTTGATTCTGCCCAGGAGGACGAGGTGGTTGACCTCGGCCAGCCGAATTACCCCTTCCGGCTCCCGGATTGCCTTGACCGCCATTGTTTCTGCTCTGGCCACCTCTTCCTTGAGCAGCTAGCTGCTTGCCGGCATACTCAGCATCATAGGCCTGCAGCTGTTTGCTCTTGCCCGAATTCACGCTTTGGGCCCGGTCAACTCCGACATGCGGGATGACGCTTGCCCCTTGGATTCTGGCTAACAGCCTTAGCCGACACTACACCCGAGAACCACCAGCGTCCGGATTAGCTTTCCGGTAAGCCTCATTCTGCCGGTTACACACATCAACCAGCTCATTGACCCTCTCTGCCTGCTTGCGCCAAGCATCCCCGGTTAATGTGGTCAACTCGGCTCGCGCTGCCGCTGCAGCCCTAAGATTCTTGGCCGGGGAGCTATACACCGGCTTGCCTGTACCCGATCTATGACTAGTAGCCTTACTCGAGCTCGATCTTGCGGCTCTAGCTAACTCGTCATTGAGGTCCTTACCCCTGTTACGCAAATCTGTCTCTTGCGTGGGTGGGCGCTACCGGAGTGAAACCATCGGTGATACCATTGGCAGCATTATACTCTCTCATGTCTCTATCAAATGCTTGCCTAGACTCTACCACTAACCGGGCTTCTCTTTGCAACCTCAGGCGCTCTGCCTCTAACTGAGCTATAGTGGACTCTACGTTTGCCCCAGGTGCCACTGGCCGAGATAACTTTTCCAGGACATCCTCTAAGGGAGCCTCCCTACTTGACATGCCAAGTGGGCCAACCGGATCCGGTTTCTCCTTTGGGAACTTCGCCGTCCGAGCCGGCTTGTCCACCGGATCGGTTGGCGTGACCAGTACCTCGGGCATGCTATTGCCGGCATCTCCTTTGCCTGCTCCAGCACTTGGTCCGGTCATCATCACCTCCACGCTACTCCCGGGGCGAGCGCTACGCCGTCCGAGAGCTGCGCGGAAAGAAGGAGGGTCCTCGGCCACGAGCACCTGCGCCGGGTACTCGCGGACAAGCTCGGTGGTGACGTAGGTGAGGAAGCTGCCGAACTGGATGAAGCATCCATCCACAGGGAGTGGCCTCCCGCGAAGCAGCCGGCGTTGTCGCTGATGAAGGTGAACCCGCCGTAGTTGCAGACGAGCCCGAGAGCACACGCACGCCGGAGCTGGTGACGGAACCCGTCCGGATGGAAACCCCAGCCAACGCCACTGCTTGCCCCACGGTGGGCGCCAACTGTCGTGGTGGTGTCACGGCAGATGCCATAGGATGGCTTAAGTTGGGGGCTCGCTAGGACGTTGGGGGATCCGGGGAGGGTGTGCGCGCTCAAGAAGCACGCATGAAGAACAACGAAGAACACGCAAGAACAAGCAAGAAGAGCAAAACCAAGAACAACCAAAGCACACCAAGATGTACCCTGCTTCGGGGCCCTCTTGTGGAGGTAACACCCCTACTGCAGCACTAGCCTACTCTCTTTATATCTCAATGACAAGTACAAAGTGCTCCTCGAGCTGTATGAAGCAACAATGGTGAGAGCTCTAGGAGGAAGATGGAGCAAGGGGGAAATGAGGCTTCTCTTCGTCGTCCCTCGCCCTGGAGGATGTGCTGGTCTATTTATACACTAACCGGATTACCATTCTGCCCCTGGCCGGAGATGACAATGGCATGGACAAGAGGAACAGGACAAGCTCTGGCTACTGTCACTCAGTCCAGCTCATTGTCAGTCCAACGGCAGGTCTATCTTTTCCTCTTTGAGCTTAAGCCAGCGTAGCCCACGGAGCCTAGGCCACTGCCCTTTCCCGAATTAGCCGAGTCAGCGCCTAGGGCCTAGCGACCCGGAAAACCCGTGGCTCGACCTGGCTGTCTTCTGAGCCTCGGGCAGGAGGCCTGCGGACCCGTGAACTTACTGACATTACTTGGCCTTTGTGCATTATCCGACATTGCCTTATGCCGGTATTCCTTCCTCTGATCCGGCTAGACTTTGCCGGATCCCCTTCGGTCTCTCCCTGTACTTTAGCATGATTGAGCCAACTAACTTTTCCAAGTGATCCGGTCCAAGGGATCCGGCCCAAGAGATCCGGCTTGACCTTGATCCGGCCCACTCTTTACAGCTCTTAACACCACCTCTTTGCCCTACCCGGGGGCAACCCCCGACAGGTAGCTAGCACAGGTGGACCGGTGGATGGTAGAAGAGTGTTCCTTGAGTTTTCTCTTTCGGTGGAATGAGCATGATGCCTGTGCCATCCGTGTTATAAACCGGCCGCTTGACCCTTCTTATATGAATATGCCCTTTCCATGGGTGTCCTTAAAAGAAACCGATTCGACCAGACCACGCCGTAACAAAGCAGAGACCCAAAACCGATTCGATCAGACCACGCCGTAACAAAGCAGAGACCCGATTGGGTTGTCGTATTTGAGGCCAAAACGCGTGTATTTCTACAGCCAATAGAGTTTTCTCGGTCTTGATTGGTTTGTGGAAGTTAATATTTCCTGGTATGTCCACTGGAACCATCGTATTTTCTGCGGGCTAATTTTCTGCGAACCAAGCGATGAAGCAAGGGCTCCTCCGGAGTCCGGAGTAGCTGAATGTCCCGCTTGATACGTCGTTTATTAATCAAAACGATCCGGTGGAATTACAGAGCGTTGATTGTCCGGCTGAAAACACGAGGACTGAGAAAAATACCCTGGACGGTAATCTGCACTGGCAAATCAAGCGGGGTCTCCGTGTCGCTGTCCATAGGAAAAAGATCCGCTGATCGTTGCGGTCCCAACTATAGCTGGCCAACCGTGCCGCACGGCACGGCACGGCACGTCGCGTGCCATGCTCGGCACGGCCCGCGGACAGCACGGCACGCGAGCGGCACAGTTGCATTCGTGCCGTGCTGTGCCGGCACACGGGCTCCAACTCCGGGAGAAGCACGGCACGGCGACACGGCAATGGCACGGCGGGCACGACACGACACGTTCGGCACGGCACAGCTCCGGCGACGGCGCGACTCCGGCGAGTTCCTCGGCCATGGAGGAGAGGCGGGGTGAGCTGGACGCCGGCTTCCTCGGCCGTGGAGGAGGCGGGCGTGGCCGTGGAGGAGCCGGTGGAGGAGGCGGGCGTGGCCGGCGGCGGCGTGGAGGAGAGGCGCGGGAGGCCGGCGGCGGCGTGGTGCGTGCGTGAAGAGGATAAGGCAGAGGGAGGAGAGATGTGTGCGTTCGTTGTGTGCGACGCGGTGGTCAACGACGGCACGCTAGCGGCACGGTTGTAATCGTGCCGTGCCGGGCCGGCCCGCGTGCCCCAGCTCGGAGCTGGGCACGAGCACTAATGGGCCTCGTGCCGGCACGGCACGATTCGGGGCGTGCCAGGCCGTGTTTGGGCCGGGCCAAAAACAGCGTGCCTCGTGCCGGCCCGTTTGGCCAGCTATAGTCCCAACAACCGACTGGCTTCCCAAGCGGGGCCTACAGGGCGACGACATCAGAACCCGGGCGACCGGCCGTCCTCCCAGGCTCACCGGCCCCGCCGCCGGCCTTAACCTCTGCCGAGCTCCCCTCCCCCACTCTCCCCCCCCCCCCCCCCAAGCGTAGGCTCCCCCGGCGTGTCGCCCGGTGCCGCGCCCTTCCTCTCCTCGCAGACTGCTGCATCGCCGCGCCTGTCCCCGCTTGGCCTTCTCTACACCTCCGGTGCGCTGCCGCGAGTAAGAACCCGCCTGCTGGTCGATCTCGTTGAATCTCGCAGCGCCGGCTCGTCGGGCAGGTGAGTTCTTCAAAACTAGGACCCTAATCCCCATCAAGCAGCAGTCTCGCCCTAGTGATTTCCCCAATTTAGCAATTTCTCTTTCTTAGAGCTTTAGTTGATCTTTTTCCTCATCGGTTTCATGTCATAGAAATGCAATTTCGAAGGTTTAGGTTCTTGTACTATTGTTCATGTGGTCATGGGAGGCCCAGATCAACCAAATCATTGATTTGATTTGTATCCTTTGTGTCCCTATTTTATTGTAATGTTCCTGCATGCTTCTTATGTACTTTGTTGGATCATCAACACGTGTTGAGTTCAGATTCGTAGTAACTATGCAATCAAGCCATTCTATTTTTTTATGCTTCGGCACCGGGTACATTTTGCGGTAGTTATAAGCCCTTAATTTTTGGCTCGGGCCTTTACTCAAATCCTAGCTCCGCCACTGATGAGTGATGTCAGCTTTGTTGGCTTTGTGAATGTATGGTTTTCCAATAAAATGTACTCGATGTTGAAGTGAATGTAAAAATGGGTGAGTGGAGGACAATTGATAGAACGAGTATTGTGGAATTCGCTGTCTTTGTAACAAGGGTGCAGCGCCAGTGTAGTCAACTTTATTCTGTAACATAGCTAGCTTTATGAGCATGCCTGATTGAAATGTTTGCAGATTATTGCTGCTAGTGCCTGAAAACCTGTACTCTTACCATCTATGGCTCTCAGCTTTCCATAGTACCTATGCTATTCTAAGTGTGGGAACGGATTGTTGACATTGGGAGAGAAACAAGAATCTTAATATCAAATCGGTTTGTTCTCTTTGTTGAGTGTAACATAACAGTGTGCCCATTTTGAATGGTGTGGTAGGTGTTCATCATATTGATCATGGTGTTCAGCAAGGTGGAGGTGAACTTGAAAAGGCTGCTTGAGGCAGCTCCTCGGCAGCAGAATCAGGCTAAGCTTGTCCATGTATGTTCTCTAAATTCATGCTTTGTTTCTGTTCAGAGTCTTAGCAGACACTGTTCTGTAATTTACTTGAAGGAGAAGATCTAGCTTGGGCGATGGAATTTGCTTGCTTGCTAATGAATATTACCTTTTTTTGTGAAATTAATGAATGTTACTTTTGATCTTTGCATTCTGACCGGATTATATGTACCGTACTGACAGCCTCCAATGTGCAGTACATAACCACAGCGAGGGAGCTGTTGGAGCAGCTTGGAGCAGAAGTTACACCAGAAGGTACATCAAGGTACTCATGGGTTTCTATGTGCTCTGATGATATGGTATTTGTGCTTTTGGAGAATTAATATGTTGATGGTGATACACAGCCTGTAATCAGTGTTGCAGCTAACATTTGTGGAGGATCCATAATTTTAGAAAGAAAAATAGTTGGTATATTACAAGATCCCAATCATCAAAGTTGTAGGTTAATATGAAACTGTTGTATGTGAACCTCATCTCTGGCTCCTATTTCGTGAGTTTAGTGTGTCCTTCCCAGGTACCAATTATCAAATCGTGATACTGCATCTGTATGAGTATCACCATCCTCTTTTTTATTTTGCATCAAGGTAAAGTATGGAAATGGTAAAGGATTAATGGTTACTAATTACTGAAATACATCAGCTTGGTTTTGAGTAGTCGTATGTTTGAGCATTTCAATGTTCATACACTGTATATTGGGGGAGCATGATCTACCTGAATGCGTTTGCATACTGTATTAATGGTTTTGGCTTCTAGATCAGACATACCCTTCCTTAATATAAAAGGACCCACGCTAGTCAATGACGGCACGCAAATCTGGATACTCTTCTTTTGGATTTGTTAGCAAGCTGTTCATGAAAACCTGGATATTCTATCAGTAAAGATACTCTCTTTACTTGACAGATGAAATCTTGGTTTGGACTATAATTTTTCATGATTTTCTTCCATTTGATGGCCTGCATTTTGATGATGAGAGCGTCTACCGACTGCCTTCCTTTTCATCCGCAACCTTATAGCTGATTAAGTGGCCATAGCAGTGTGTGGAGCAAAGCAAGTTACCTTTTGCTGTTTGCGTGTATTTTCCCATCATCAGAACAACATGTTTATTCATTTTTTTTCTTGATTCAGCGTTTCAAAAGCTAAGCTCAGTGAGTATTCTGAAAAGATTGAAGCACTAGCTGCCACACTCGCTGCTTCTGTGGTATGTGTTTATCTTATCGTATTGATTCATACTTATATATTGAAATGCTTGATTCCTCTACCTCTGCCCTGTGGAACTCAATACAACCACAAGTCCACAACATATGATGTCCTCAGACTCTTTTGAACCAATTTCTTTTATCATCGTATACCACTATAACTCTATAATCTTTCTTCTGTATACACTTCAATTACTATCTTATTTGATGCAGCCAGAAAATGAAAATCCGGTTGATGAGAGCAGAAAAGAGGAAAACTCTTACGAAAGAGAAAAGGTTGGAAGCCCAATATCCTTGTCATCAGGATTGAGAAGGAGATCAATGTAAGTAAAATTTGATCTCTGTTTATTTGGTTCCTTTTATTACGGTTACAATTAATGAACTAGTGGATGCAATTAATTAGGGCTCATGTGGAGGTTGGATCAAACAATCATGAGAGAAAAGAAAGAGACACTGGTGCACCTATTAAATTGGATGCAGAAGCTCAGGCTCACATCGAGAAGCATAGGTATGCCCCCCTTTGTTTGCAAAGTTTCTTTTGGGCCTAAGTCTCTTTCTTAATGCTCTCATTAATCTTATCACACACGCGACTAGTTTACTGATCTATTTAGACTGGGCACACTGTTTTTTCTGTTATCAAAAGTTGAAAGCTGTCATCAGTGCTATGTTTGATTATTACCAATTTTTTTTGATGTTATAAGACCGAAACATGAAAAGGTCTGGGTTGTACAAACAAATATACTGGCTATCCTCTTACTTTGTTGGATCTCCTAACTGCACAGGAAGCTGCAAGAAGATCTGACAGACGAAATGGTTGACTTAGCACGCCAGCTGAAGGAAAGTAGCATGTTAATGAACCAATCCGTGCAAGATACAGAGAAGGTAGATTCTTCGGTTGCCTTTTCATTGTTTCTTCTGTGGATGAAATTCCCTCAGCTCCCTTTCTGCTGGATGTTTACTGAGAATGCTCACTTGCTTGGTACTGCTGATGCAGATCCTTGATTCCACCGAGAGAGCCGTTGAGCATAGCTTGGCGAGCACGGGACGCGCAACAGCGAGAGCCTCAGAGGTCTACTCGCTGGCTTCCAAGACAACCTGCTTCCAGTGGCTGCTCATCTTTATGATGACCTGCATGTTTGTCATGGTGGTTCTGCTCATACGGGTCACCTGATGTTGCCGTGGCCACCAAAGATCTGCGTTATCAGTAGCCGTTAAGATGGTTCAATCTTGTAAACACTCGTTATATGAACAAAAAAATGAACCTGTGTTCCAGAACGAGCATCACTTCTCACCGTCATTATGCAGTTTGTTGAAGAAACATATTTTGCTGGGAAAATGCCTGAGTTCACCGTGGACCCAGGTGCTGTTGCGGGCTGTCAAGTTTCTAAAAGCGGTGATTATTTTTGTGCCTGCATATTTTCTGATGAAGTGTGGTAACAACATCACAAGAACAAGAAAAAAGCTGAGCCATGATCACCAAAGTATTATTATTTCTGAATGTTTATTATAACTGCAATGCCATTGCACCAAAATTCCCAATGCTGGGTAACATGAAATTTTGACAAGTACGATTTCCAAACAACCATGGAAGATTTCTTATACTACTATTTTCTTATTTAACGCACACATGTTGCTAATAGGTAACTACTTTTGTTGTTTTAGTCCAAATTTGCAGCACATGCATCCACATCTGCCACTCGTCCCACTATTGAAGAAAGCATCCTTGTTGTTGACAAGGTTGTGGATGATGCATGGGGCAGCCCCAGAGCTAGTCCAACAGCTTCCTCAGGTCTGATATGTTATTTTTTTACCCTCTTTGGAAGGTTTTTGTCCAATTGTTCAAAATAACTACTCCCTCCGATCTGAAACTACTGTTGTGAGTTAGCGTTGAAATCATACATACATAGTTATATTCCTCCGACACTTAATCTGGACTGGAGGGAGTATCTTTTTTTTAGTTGTAATTCAGAATTATTAGTCTAAGAAGTAGTCCATATCAACTCCCGTTTCGTAATACTTCTAATTATTGATACATAGTTAATGAATTTGCCAAAGTAGCTGCAGATTTGATCCACAAATATTTTCACCACAGTATGATGCTGGGTCACACTTTTTACTAGAGTAAAATTCCTCGTATTGATGCAAATTTTGACGGCCAAGGCAGCAATCTGGATGATAATTTTTTGTGTCTAGGCAGCATGTCGTTTTACCACCAATTCTCCGCCGCATTTTCGGTAGCCATTGGATCCAGCATCAATTTATCCCCCCATCTGTATGCATTGGATCCACCATCAATATATTCCCCCATCCTTCACTGAGGGCACCCACAGCTCCGGCGAGATCGTTTCCCTTGGCTGCGCCTTATCGATCTAACTCCCTCCGGTGGGGTCTCCTCCTTTCCATGCCGCCGACACTTCGCCACGCGTGAGATGACATCGACTAAAGAAACTACGTAACAGCAAATGTGCTAAAAATTCTCAGACAGATTCATAAGTTGTGTCGTCGCAAACAAGCGTAGGTGAGCATATATAATGCGGACCTATTATCTTACATTCCTTTATACAGACTTGAAGAATATTTTGTTCGTGCAATTACACTGTTCATTAGAAGCTAAGTTTTACCTCGCTGGGAAGTGACAAGTGTTTCCCAATGAATAGGCTAAAAGGGAATGGAATCATGAATTCATAATCATATCTCCAAAGCAAACAAACAAAGGTGAACATCAAAAGAAAAAAGAGCCGCCAGGATCTTCAAACTAAGCGTCGACATTCAGTGGGCAGGAGGTAAGGCTTCCCTCCCTGTACGACCCGGAATCCCGAGCAGCAACAACGTCTCGTTACGCGTTTCATTTCCTGGCTGGCGGCTCTCATCCAAAACAAAAACTAAGAAAAGGGTGGACGATGCCGAGGAATCTAGTTGGGTGCGTGATTATATTTTCTGAACACCCTCTCTTGGTTCTCCCTCCACCATTCCTCTGCCTGCTGCTCCGCGAACCTCCTCTTGCTAACAAAAACATTTAAGAGAAGAACCGTAAGTAAATTCACTAACGCCTTCAAAAGAAAAATGTCCTTGGGTTGTTGCATGGTAAAAATACATATGATTGACAGATTAATCAGGTTGAGATTGAGATCTATGCTGAACAAACACGGTAATAGGGGCTGGGATGGAATACCTGAACCGGACACGCTTGAACACTTTGGTGCCATCTCTGAGCTGGATAAGTGTGACGTAAACTCCTGGCTCAAATTGCTCAATCAGCTGCACTTCTCCATGAGTACCATACTTTGGTGCAAAGTCGCCTGGAGCTCTCCCATTGTCGTCCATTCGATGGCATGGAGATTCAGTTGACAATGAAAGGCTAGTGCCATCCAGGTTACCCATGCTAGCGGACCTGTGGTGTGTTAATTCGTGCAACCCGCTGCTGGAGAGGCGAGCCTGCTCGTGTGCAGAAATGGCCTCTGGTGGATGACCACACTGTCCGGTAAGAAATCTCTCTGATTGACTTTTCAAGGTTTTGACGCTGTAAGCAAATTCAGTGGGCACCTTATCTGCAACTCCCTTGAGCTGAATATTGAAAAGATGGCATGTTATAACTGTCTGCTAATACTGATCAACAACAAATGGGCCAATCCTTGCTATGAGCAACTAAATATTTACTTAAGCAACACTTATGTATCTTGTTGTGCTGGTTTCGTTTCAAATCACAGAAGTAATATCTCTACTTGTATTTTAAGTTTTAACTGAACTATAGAGAAGTGGTGAATACTTTAAATGGTGTACCACATAGCAAAATAGGTACAATAACTATAAGTATGGCAACACGATAGGCGTAAATATATTGCAACTGCTCCAAAAAAAAAGTTCACGTTTGCATATGTAGTTCACCGCAGTAGTAGTAGTAGTACCTCACTGTCAAGAAACCTAACAAAGTCCAACATAGAATTGCGCCTGGCAGATTCTTCTGCGGCTAGAGAGGCAGAGCTTTTAGCTCTTTTTTCTGCTTTCTGCAGTTGGTCATCTTGGACTTCACATTTCTGTTTTAACTTGGTAACCTATCAAAATATGGCGATTTTATCAAAATCAGATAACCATAATGAAGTGGGAAAAATAATAATATTCTACAGCATACCTGAGATTGCAACTTTGAGATGTCTTGATTCAGTGCCTCATTAGTCTTCTTCAAGCTATCAATATCATTTTTGGAGTCTTTAATGCTGAGAGAACTTGTGGTTGCTGGAGCTGGACTTTGCTTCTTTGGTTGAGCTGGTGACACCACCGGCATGCCCATTCCCATTGGTGCCATTGCCATAGGCATGTTCATTCCCATTCCCATTCCCATTCCCATACCCATTCCCATGCCCATTCCTCCCATTCCCCCCATTCCCATTCCCATAGGCCTTACAGTAGTTGGGACTGCCAAAGCTGACATCGAAGGAACTTGGGGTGCCCTCGCCATGGACACAGAATCAGGTTTTATCTCGTTTCTAACTGATTTTGTCTCTGCATACTTGACCGGCTCTGATGTTGCTGCTGTTGCTAGCCTTGAAGGCCTTATGTCAGGCCTCTCGGACTTATCTTTGATATCAACAGATCGACGAGTAATGACGCTCTTCTTGGTATATGGGCTATTACTGCCGCCGCCATCTGCAGCTTTAAGTTTCATGAAACATGAATCGCATACACGATGTGGCTTGCCAGGAGTTGGTGCCAAAGCAGCCTTCAGGACCTTCCTTGAACTGCATGCATGGCAGTGAACCAGCCCACAATTATAACAATTGTGCCTCTTTCTTGTGAAACCAAATGGTTGCCTACAACCCGAGCATACAGACTGATCTGCACCTGAAACCCACTTATGTATGCAAATGCATGTTGTGAAATTTGAACCGCATGCTATACTTTTAACATGACGATCTTTTAATGCGTCCACAAGAGTTGGTTTCTTTTTATCTTCAATGCCACCATGTCCCAGCCTTCCATTGGCCCCCATACCCCATGTATATACCTCGCTTCGTGAAGTCAAGACTGCAACATGGTAAGAGCCACATGAGATCTCTTCGACCAACTCACTATTCAACTTGTCTTGTACTTGGCAGGGCTGTTTACCATCAGCTTTTGGATTCCCAAGCTGACCATAATTAGAGCTACCCATTGTGAAGACATGGCCTGACGTGGCGAGTGCAACAGTCATACTATACCCACAGGCTACCTGATGGAAATTATTGTCAACAAGGGCTTGAACAACAGTGGGAACTAGCCGAGCCTCTTTATCCCCATGACCTAGGCGGTTCTTATCTCCATCACCCCAGGTAAATAGCTTCCTGGACACCACATTCATGCCCGTCTGACTATTGGTCTCCACAATCGCTGCGGAATGCCAAACGCCACAGGCAACTTTAAGTACTTTGAATCCGCTCAAAGACTCAACTTCCTTCGGATAGGCAACGTTTTCACGATTTCCATGTCCAAGAGCACCAAATGTCCCATCGCCAAAAGTGAATACTTTTCCACTTGACATGGCAAGTAATGAATGCCATGAGCCACATGCAACAGACAACACTTGAAGCCCTTCTAAAGGTCCTGACACTCTTTTTGGAAGCCAATGGCTAGCTCCGATGCCATGTCCTAGCAGTCCAGCATTGTAAGAACCATCACCCCAATTGTACAAATCACCAGAGGCAGTTACAGCACAAGTATGAAACTCCCCACATGCAATATATTCCACATTAGACACTGCTAAGGATTCGACAAGTTTGGGACGACTAATATCTTCATCAGTTCCATGACCTAGCCGCCCACCAAGCTCTTCACCCCAAGTGAATACTTCTCCTTGTCTGGTTGTAAGAGCAATGTGCCTTGAACCACACGATATTTGCTGTACGTCCAAAACAACATCTGATTCAAGAGGTTTAGGAATTAAGACATCTGCTTTGGAGCACAAAAGGTTTGAGGATCCTTCTGACGGGAGCACATCAGTCCACACCTCACCCCATACATAAACATCACCAAGGGATTCTATATCATCTGGTCCAGAACCTTGACTGGAAGAACTAGGGACACTGCTCGAAATACTAATCCGACTACTGTCTCCCGTACTTACTCTCAGCATATTTGCACGATCTGATCCAACATATGCTCTTGAAGAATTCAATGAATTGGCTGCGTAATAACCATCCGAGTTTAAATTCCGGGAATTACTCGAGGCAGTATCTAGTCTTGTATTATATGCAAGTTGATATTGGGACACTTCCTGAAAAAACCAAACATGTGTAAACAAGAACATCTTCTGCAATTTATGGTCTAGTGTAAGATACTCTCAAATCTTCGCCTGATACAACGAGGGGTTAAATAGATACATAAGTAGGGATCAGATGCTAACTAATCCACAGAACAAATGATAACTAAATGGCACCTCCAAGCTTTGTTTTGTTGGCACAGGACTGTCATTAATCCATTTTTGGGCAGCTTTCCGGGAATCTCAGGGAAGCTGAAGCCCCATCACAAGTACGAAGTAGCTTCTATTAAAATATGGATTGTAAAGGAAGCAACCCTTTGCGAAACAAGGCCTGCCTAATGCATGGATAATATTCTAATTCAAACTCTCAGTTACTTTGTAAAAAAACTCCCACAATATTGTAGTAATTGTAAACAATGAAGTAAATCATTTAGGAAGACCAACTCACGTCTGAAAATGATATTCTATCACTTGGGCAATCAGTGGAAAAATTTGCATGACACGAAGTAATCAGTGTCTCAAGTGTTGAAAACCATACTTCAACTTCAGTTTGATCCTTGCAAACCTGTAGATCAGCTAGAATATCATGTCATTGTTATCTTCAACAGATCATCGTTCAAGGCATATATAAAGATGAAGCATTTTGCATTAGTCCAAACAAGCATACATAATTTATCTTTTACCAGATCAAGGGAGCGTTGGCCGTTCTTATATATCAGGGAAAATGATAGGTAATCCTTCTCAGGGCGTAGAAACCTCCTAAAAACTGCCTGATAAATGATGCACAAATGCATAAGATCCCAAGTTTAAATATCTAATAAATTTAAACTGAAGCACTGTGCAATCTCAGAGTGTCAATAAACTCTTGGATATTGAAACTTGACCATGTGAATGTAACCAGCAACTAACCAGTAGAGGTTAACTGGTCAGTGGGAGTTTAACTTACCGTTCTCTGTCCAGGTATGATTTTAGACACAACTGATAGTCTGAGACACTTTTCCTTGTTGTGTGAATACCAAACTAATATTGTTTCGTCCTGTAATGATAAAAGCAAAAGGGAATTTCGTTCTCATCCTGTACTAAGAACATGAACACTAGTACCACACAAACGAACACATAAACTTACGCTAGAAAGTCTGAACTCGCGGATCTTGGGTTTTCCCTTCCGACTATACTTGATAAGCTTGGTGCCTTTCTTTAAAGTAATAAGGGCCTTTCATACATGTAAAACAGAGTCCAGATTTGCATAGCAAATTATTTAGTAAAGGAATGTTTCTCAACCAAACAGAGGGAAATGATACACAACGCAGTATTTAGAGACTCACATTATCATCTGGTGTCATCTAAACAGCAACAGGTCACCATTCTATTTTCACCTTTGGATCACCTGTATCTGCACAAATAAACTAATAATGGGTATCAGACTACCAGCATCACAAGAATGGAATATTTTCAAAACTAAGAAAAAGGTTTGTCTTTGATCATTTTGGTTTAAGTTCCAGGAGGTGCTCCTGCGTGAGCGTTCCTGTTCTTCTTTTCGGTCGGTGGCACCGTCCTAATATATGGAACAACAGCTAAAAATTGTCGAAAATAAACTGCAGCCGCACCTCGGGGTGGTGCCAACCGAGATCAATCTTGTGCGTCGAAGAGGTAGAAATCTGATCGAACCACTGCCGTGTCAGATCAATTACTTAAAAGGGTACCAAGCCAATCCAAAAAGAAAACGAAATGCACAATCAATATCCAATCAGGCTAATGTTCCTTACCAAATGGAGGGAAGAAGCGAGCCAGGTCGCCTAAGCGAGGAGGCTTGGGCGTGCGAAGGCGTTGTGGTTAGGTTCGTCCCGTCGTCGACGGCGAGGTCGCCGAGGGTGGGGCATTAGGCGGAAAAAGAGCAAGAAAGCTCCGCACCGAGGGAAGAAATTGGGGCGGTCTAGGCGGGTCTCCGGTCCACTCCGTGGCAATCCGGTGGATTGGAGGAGAGAGTGGCTCCCTGGAGGTGGCGGGAGGACGCATGGACGGCGCTCGCGAGGAGAGGAGCGGAGGGTTCGGCGGCGGTGGACGCGGGAAACGGATGGAGCGGGGAGCCACGACTGTGCAGGGCAGCAGGGGAGTCCAGGACGACAGAAAAAAAATAGGCCATTGCTACTTTTAGGCCGCGTTTCGTAGGTCTGTATTGTTGAAGTATTGGAAGAATATACTTCGTTTTTTAGAAATAGCGAACTGTCAAATATTTTTCGCAAGAGAATTTCCTGTAGCAAGATGGTAGGTGGGTTGAACCCCAACCCAACAACATAGTTCAAGACCCAGGTTTAACATTGGTGTTTCTCATATAGACGGAATATTTTTTAGAAAAATATCTGGACAAATTTAAGCAGTAAAATTTGGACTGGACAAAAGTGACAAATGAGTGGATCTTAGTACTACCTCCGATCCATATTAGTGGGCACAACTTTGTCTAGATACACATGTATCTAGTCTAAATATTTAACTAGATACATATGAATTTAGACAAAGCTATGCCCACTAATATGGATCGGAGGGAGTACATAGTTTGAAAAGATTGAAACTGTGTACCGGTCATCACTCACTGTTATTTTTCTCAGCCCACGATACAACATCTGCTCATCGCCCGATTTAAAATTTTGCACACTTGTAGATCTCCCACTATCCATATATGGGAATTTTTCTCGGTTTTTGAGAACTCAAAAGTGTTTACCACAACAACATGAAGACCATTCCCAGCAAAAGCTTGCAAAACCTGCCATATTACCTATTGATATAGCACAACAGCAATTCATGAAACTCATAAAATCGATTAACAATTGTCTACCACAACATCAATAGTATCACCCCCGAACAAATAAATTTGGCAAAGCCCTACCATACAAACACATGGTTACACAAAATCAACAAGCAAACCTTGCAATATCTACCATATTACCACATTCTCACACCAAATTAATAAGCAAAGATTGCAAAGTCTACCATGCATACTACTTGCAGATGTACCACATGCTCACAGGTTTAAGCCACAAGGGGTTTAAGGATGCTTACAACCATCGGAGTGGCAGAGGAGGTCAATATCTACTCGTAGAAGCGTAGGAAGAGGTTGCCGCCTCTCGTTGTCGATTAAAGAAGGAGATGGCTTCTTACCTGAGACACAGAGCCTGAAAGAGGGAATGGTGGATGGATTTTGACGGTGACCCGAACAAGTTGACATAGGCATCAGATTAGCAAGCGTTGACAAATGTCTCACCGCTTCTTCCTTTGTGCGCACGAGATCGAGCCATCTCCCCTGCCGCACAAGTTTAACGTCATGTTTCCTCTCCTCACAAAAGAGAGTGGGCATAAGGAAGTTGTCGACTCGTCCGTTTCTCCGACGACAGACTCAACATTGCTTTACGATTCGTGCGAGACAATTTTTTGATGCGCGCTAGACAAATATGACCAAATTGGCTTTCCAAAGCATGCATGCACCTAATGCCACATGCGAACACACACCATACATTTTGCTAGTTTTCACATGTGTCGAAGTTCTGATGCCCCTTCTAATTTCACGATAAATACGTTCCCTTCATCCCTATTTTTTTGTAGAGTTCACCTATGTCCTAAACCTCATATTTGGTCTGAAATGAAATCCAGAGCTCTTAAAAAGTTCATATCACATATAACTTTAAGAGGAAACGCTTGTGTAGCAGTGTGTGGCAACATGCACCATAGAAAATGGCAAATTTCCCTAAAATGGAAATGAACCTTGATTGCCTATTTCACCAAGTCAAAATCCCCTCTCGGACTTTGTATCACCAAATCTACAAAGCATTCGCGGCGCTGCACTCTGTATCATCCGCCCGTGCTTCCCTGCAATTGCACGACCTTCAACTTTGGCTGACCAGTCCATGACCCAACTTACCAACGTCCCCATCTGGTTTGGACCTCTAGACCACCCTAAATGTGTCAGCTGATGTCAAGCTTAGTGTTGTCGCCACAGTTGGCAGCATCCCGTCCTCGCCACGCTCATCGCGGTGGGAGACTGTGATGGATTCATGCCGATATGCTCGTGGATGGTGCAACTAGCCGGTCTGCTTCAGTAGAGTGAAGTCGTGGGCGGTCAACATTTTGTTTGGGTCATACGTGATTTGAACTTTTTGAAAAGTTCAAGGTTCGTTTTGTACCAAACAAAAGTTTTACGATGAAAAGTATGGTTTTCTAGGGGATGGGAGGAGTAAGGATGGGAGGGGATTTTGTGAAAACTCAATCTCCACAATTTTTCTTGTAAAAAAAATAAAATTCTCCACAATTTTTCATAAATACTCTTTCTTTACTATACAGTAGCATGAATTAGGAATTCTTATTTTAGGCAAAAGTCACATAATTGGTGGGGCATATCTAGGTATTACCCACTCTCATCACTTAAAATACATTAGAAGTAAATAGAACATTTCCATTTGGTAATGAAGACAATGCACGCAGGGATCTTTTTAGCCAAATGATAGACCTCTATAAGGATCAAGTGGATTCAGGAACTCTAGGGCGTGTTTGGTTACCTGCATGAATTTTGGGCCATTTTTCTCCATGGCCCAACTCAGCCTGGTCCTGAAGAAACGCGGCCTGAGCCAACATCTCTAGCCCGTTTGGTTGCCTGCATATCGTCTTTCTTTTTAGCCTATTTATTTCGCATTTTCGTGTTTGGTTTCCCGCATTCTTGGCTGTGGGGTGTTTAGGTGCAAAGCCCGGTGTTTGGTTGCATGCTAGTTTACTCTAATCCTCACCACTTTCAAACATGGTGATCTTACCACCGACTAACACAAGCAGCAAGGTAAGCAAGCAAGGTAAGCAGCAATGTAAGCAAGCAAGCAAGCAAGGTAAGTAGGCAGCAACGTAAGTATCATAACTAGGCAAGCTAGAGGTTTCAAGTGTACACATACCATAATTACATCACATCAGGGGACATGAACACCCTGATGAACTAACAGGGGACATACCCACCCTGATCAAAACAAGTTCTGGGCATTCTAAGCCCGGGTTAAGAACTAGGAGGGGCATCCCATGCCCCTGATGAACACTAACAGGGGCATCACATGATGCCCCTGATCAAAATATGTACTTACCTTCGCACGCTGGAACTAGCCGTGCTCAGGGCAAGCGTAGGACCTCGCCATGGACTCATCGTGCTTGTAGATGTCCATCTTGAAGCCCATGGCGGTGAGCTTGAAGACGACGACATCGTCCTGCTGGAGGCTGTACTTCTCGACGACCTGTGGCCAGTTCCTCCCGATCACTATCTCCCCGGTGTCCTTATAGTACTGGAGCTAGCAATGCTCGTCGCAGTACTTGCAGGCGCCGATGGCGATGACGCGAGGCAGGGGGATCAGCAGCCACGCCTTCAAGCTGGCATGGAAAGCCTTGGGGATCAGCAGCATGTGCAGATCCTCATGGTCCAGCTGCATGTAGAAGCGGCGAGGCAGGCACTCTCTGGGCAGGTGGCCGATCTTGGGCTTCTTCCCCTTCACCACCTTCAGCAGCTCCTGCGCTTCCTCCTCCCTACCAAGCAGCAATGGCTTCTTCAGCCTGCTGTTGAAGCCAATGACGCCGGGTTTTGGCACCAGAGGCTGGAAGCCTGGGGGAGGTCCATCAGGGTTGACCTTGAGTACTTGTCATACAATGAGACGTCCGTCAGATACACAACAATGGCATGCACAAAAAACCCCCAATCTCAAGAACATATCGATTTTGGGGCACAAAAAACCCCCCAAATCTTGCAAAAATCGCATATGTCTGGTCAACCTACCACATCGGCGAGTAAATCGGAACATCTAAGCATCAATCTAAGATGTACTACACTAATCTAGCATACGGTCACTTCGATTGAGGACACTAATCTACCCAAATCGACGAGCTTAGAGATATTGTCTGGAGCAGAAATATCTCTAAGCTGCCGATATGCATTCAGAACTGTAATAAAGCACTTATGGAACTGGATAATATAGAAGACAGAAGAGGCTTGACTGTGCCAGAGAGAAATTTCAGGAAAATTGTCAGGGAACACTTGCTAAAATTACTGGATTATCAGAGACAGTATTGGAAGAAAAGGTGCACTATTAGGTGGACCAAATTTGGTGATGAGAACACTAAATTCTTTCACTCCTTGGCTACTGACAGATACAAAAGGAATTCTATTTCTCAGCTTACTCTAGCAGATGGCTCCCAAGTCACTGATCATATAGGAAAAGAAAAAATCATCTTCGAGGCTTTTAAGGAAAGGCTTGGTACAAATAACTCTCCTCCTATGGGTTTTGACCTTTCTGAGCTCATCACACCTCTGGAAGGCCTTGACTGCCTCTCTGTTCCCTTCACTCACTCTGAAATTGATGATGTAGTGAATCAAATGCCACCAGACAAAGCACCATGACCTGATGGATTCAATGGCCACTTCCTTAAAACCTGTTGGCACATTATCAAAGAGGACATCTATCAGTTGTGCAATGATTTTCATGATGGAAATCTCAACCTAGAGAGTATTAATATGGGCTATATCACTCTGATACCCAAAATTGGTTCTCCTGAAACAGTCAATGACTATAGGCCCATCACTCTTCTGAATTGCTGCTTGAAACTAATTACAAAAGTGTTGGCAAATAGATTGCAAAAGCTCATTCTGAAAATTGTGCATCGCAACCAATATGGATTCCTTAAGGGCAGAACCATTCAGGATTGTATTGCTTGGGCGTTTGAATTCATCCAGCAGTGTGAAACATCTAATAGAGAAATAATTCTGCTAAAGCTAGACTTTGCAAAGGATTTTGATACAATTGATCATGCAGCTATGATGAAAATTATGAAGCAAATGGGATTTGATAGCAAGTGGCTTAAATGGATTGAGATGATTTTTGGTTCTGGCATGTCTGCAGTTCTGTTAAATGGGGTGCCTGGGAGACAGTTTCACTGTAAGCGTGGAGTGAGGCAAGGGGATCCTTTATCTCCCCTCATATTTGTTCTAGCTGCTGACTTGCTCCAAGCGGCAATTAACAAAGCCTTCAGAGATAACATAATTCAAGCTCCTTTCTCAGCTGATTTTCAGGCAGACTATCCCGTGGTTCAGTATGCTGATGACACTATCATCATCATGCCTGCCTGCCCTGTCCAGATCACAGCTATGAAGAACATTTTGGATGTTTATGCTCAATCCACTGGATTATATATTAATTACCACAAATCTGGATGATCCCAATCAACATTTGTGAGCAAAGAGCTGTGGAAGTTGCCTCCCTCCTTGGCTGTGTTGTTGGAAAGATGCCCTTCACCTATCTAGGTCTCCCCCTTGGCACAACAAGGCCAACTGTGCAGGATCTTATGCCTCTGGTTTTGAAAGAAGTATGACTGCTAACTTCATGATGATGTCATATAGTGGAAGAGTCTCTGTTATTAATTCCCTGCTTACATCTATTGCCACATTTACAATGTGTGCTCTTAAAATCCACCCAAAGATCCTAGAGCATGTGGATAAAATAAGAAGACATTGCCTCTGGAATAAAAAGAATGAGGATGGTGAGCACTGAATCCACTTATTGCCTGGGATAAAGTCTGCCGACCTAAAGACAAAGGAGGTGTGGGAGTTCTTAACCTGAAAGTACAAAATGAAGCACTGCTGCTCAAGTACCTAGACAAATTTTATAACCATGCTGATACCCCATGGGTTGAGCTCATTTGGCAAACACACTACAGAGATAAAATTCCACATGCTGTCGATCTATGTGGTTCCTTTTGGTGGAGAGATGTGTGTAAGCTAATGCCAGTTTTTCGATGTGTCTCATCCTGCAAAATTATTTCTGGCAGCTCAGTGCTCTTCTTGAAGGATAATTGGGGTGATGCTGCTGCTTCTGAACTTTTTCCAAGAGCATTTTCGTATGCCCTGAATGAGGATGTTTCTGCTGCCGATTTTCTCTCGGCAACAACTCTATCAGCCAACTTTGCATTGCCCCTCTCTGCTCAAGCCATTCAGGAAGTTCGAATGATGCAACAGGCCACCACTGATATTACACTCAATACTGGTACTCATGATGAGTGGACATACATCCGGGGAGCTGAGAAATTCACCTCGCGACAATACTACAAGTTCTGCTTTCGAGATTTACACCCTCACGTTTCCTTTGGATGGATTTGGAAAGCTAAATGCATCCCCAAAATAAAATTCTTTTGCTGGCTGCTTCTGTCGGATAGGTTGAACACAAGAAACATGCTACGCCGAAGACACTTCAACATTGGCAAAAAATTTACCTGCGCTATGTGCAACTCCCAGGTTGAGAAAATTGTGGAGCACCTGTTCTTTCACTGTGATTTCAGCCTGAGTTGCTGGAACAGCCTTGGCATTCACACGACAGGCAGCTTAGCTGACGACAGATTGGCTTTGATTGCCAACTCTAGAAGATCCTGGAATAAAATTATGTTCATGGAAGTCTTTGGTACTGCGGCCTGGAACATTTGGAAGGAGAGAAATAATATTTACTTCAATGGTGTAACTCCTGATATCAACTCCTGGAAGGCTAGGTTTAAAGCAGACTTCTCCCTCCTAGTTCATAGGACTAAAGAGGACAGACACCCTTTTATTAAAGCAATAGTTGATAGTTTGTAAAATTCTCTCCCTGCCTTTCACACTTGTAAATATGTAACTGTCCCTGACCCTTGGTGTGGTCTTTTTATATATGAGGCAGTAGGATTCTCTCCTACTATCATAAATGTCTCAAAAAAAAACTTACCCGCCGCGATGAAGACGGTGATGCTGGAGGTGGCGGGGTTGGCTGCGCCGCCGGCGATGTAGGCGCTGAAGGTGGTGGAGGCGGTGCCCGTGGTCCGGTCGAGGAGCCGGGCATTGTGATGGCCACGAATGGCGGCACTGCCATCAATCCATCCGGCCCCGCCGCACACACAACAGGAGCGTGCGGCCATGGCGCCGTGGATGGCCCCGCTACCGATGCGGCGACCGGCCGTGGCCCCCGGTTGTAGATTGGGGACGACGCCTGGAAGTGACGGCGGAGCTCCTCCGGCGACATCTCCTTCGCCCAGACGTTCTGCACCCACCGGAAATGCGGCGCATCGCCGCGGGGCGGCGCGGCGGCGGCCGAGGGCCGGCCATTGCGGTTTGGCGGTGAGGTGGAGAAGTTGAGACTAGAGGTGAGAGAGAGAGAACTGATGCGACAGGGCGGTGACTGGAGTGGGGAGTGGGGAGTTAACGCGAAGCGTCGCGTCTTCCGCGCTTCCCAACGCGTGCAACTCGGCGGCACGCGTGGCTCTCCTCAGCCTGGCCCAACTAAAACGGCCGATTCGGCCGTTCCAACTCAGCCAGGCCCAGCGTGCTTTAAGGTTCGTGCAGATGCAGGAACGCGGGCTGGGTCAGGCGACCAAATGCCCGATTTTTGCATCTAGGACCTGGTTGGGGTGCTCGTGGGCTACCAAACGCGCCCCTGGTGAATTCCCAGCAACTTATACCAGATAAAAGAATGTGAGAATTTTCCGGGATCTAGAACCTCTAATCTCTAATCTATACCTAATAATAAAAACATTAAGGTTTTTTGTGATACGTCATTTTTATTTTCGATTTTACCCATGTGTTCTCAAAAATATTACCCACCACTGCCACCCATAAGTCATACCGGTTCGTTTTTTTCTTTTCCCCGTCGTTTACCGCAAGGAGGACGCTGCGGACGGACTTCCGCTCACACGCCATGGCGCCGCCCATATCCAACAAGCCCCGCGGCGACAACCCAAAAACAAATCCCCCAAAACCAATCTTGATCCCGACGCGATGGCTCCCAACCCGAATGTCTTCTTCGACATCACCATCGGCGGCGCCGCTGCCGGCCGCGTCGTGATGGAGCTCTACGCGGACATGTCCCTAAGACCGTCGAGAACTTCCGCGCGCTCTGCACGGGCGAGAAGGGCGTGGGCAAGGCGGGAAAGCCGCTGCACTACAAGGGCAGCGCCTTCCACCGCGTCATCCCTGGCTTCATGTGCCAGGGCGGCGACTTCACGGCCGGGAACGGCACGGGCGGCGAGTCCATCTACGGCGCCAAGTTCAACGACGAGAACTTCGTCAAGAAGCACACGGGCCCCGGCGTCCTCTCCATGGCCAACGCCAGCCCCGACACCAACGGCTCCCAGTTCTTCCTCTGCACCGACAAGACGGCCTGGCTCGACGGCAAGCACGTCGTGTTTGGGCAGGTCTGCGACGGCATGGACGTCGTCAGGGCCGTCAGGTCGGATCCTAGAGCGGGCACACCTCCAAGTCCGTCGTCATCGCCGACTGCGGCCAGCTCTAGATCTGCTGATGCTGCTGCAGGTCATGCTTTCGAGCCGTGTTGCTTCCGTCCGTGGAACTCTAGATCTGTGTTATCCCGTGCCTGTTGTATCGTTTCCATGTTTCGCTTAGAGCATGTGCAATGGTTCAGTCGACCGGCGTCTGCAGCATGCGTCCATGTCAACTACAGACTCTGGTATAGACAGTACGCACAGCGGATTGATTTTGCTGCAGGCTGTAAAATTTTCAACGACCCGTCAATTATGCTTGGAGAAGATCACGAGACCCAACCACCCGAGCCCACGATGTGCGACGCTATGTATACAACGGTAAAAAGGCCGTCTGTAGGCAGCGATTTGTACGGGAATCGATCGTCGGTAATTCTACAGATGGACTCGGCGGTCTTCGTTTTCTCTTTCTTCCACGTCCTCTAAGGGCATGTACAATGGGGTGATGTCAGCCTTCTCTTAGCGTTGACACGTTGGATAATTGTCTAGTTGGCGGAGAGAGAATTAAGAAAGAGGAGGTTGCCTTCTCTTAGCTAAGAAATGATCTCTTACGAAATAAGAGAAGGCTAATTTCACCTTTGTACAGTTTGCCTTCCCTTAGAACTACGATTTCTTACTAAATATAATTAATTCTCATTAATTGTAAGAGAATGCGTGCCTTCCCTAGCATTGTACATGCCCTAAATTCCTACGTGGTTTGTTTTACGGACAGCTGAGTGTACACCCTTGTACATGCCCTTAGCGAATCACCTGCTTTGATGTGTCCTCCGAGAGAATAACTGAAATAAACCCCCTGCTTCGTTTATGAGAGTATATTTTCATATTTTTGTTCACCTCTCTTTACGTATTTTTTTCTTATCCGATCGGATGCCTGAAAATATTAAAACCTGTTTGTCAAATTGATCGCCTAGATTTGCACCTGGCGATTGAATTCTATTTACGGCAAGGGTGAGATTTTTCACCTCTGTTTGATAGCGTAGATTTGCACCTGTTCCTTCTGATTATTAGCGTAGATTTGCACTTAACGATTGAAACTGATCACGGCATGGATGAGATCGTTTGCACCGGTTTCTCTGTTTTTGTCCTGTATGATCTGACGCAGTAAAATACTGAAACCTGTTACGCAGATTAATAACCTACAATTAGTACTGACCACTCAAATTGGCTATTGCTTGCATCTGAGATTAAGATCTGAATAAGCACTGATGATTAACGTTCGTGTCTGCATCTGAGATTAAGATCTGATGTAAGATTTGAGTTTTGTTACAAAATTAGGATGAAACAGCGTGATTATAGAGTCCACATAGTATGTTACTAGGGGCACTTTAAGTTACTGTATATGATTTCAATTCATACAAACTTTTCTTGTAGAGTCCATTCAGTTAAAAGGAAAGGTCCCACGAATCCACGATATCAAAAGATGTGACCTAGCGAAGCCAATTTCTATGTTCCTCAGATCAATCTTAGTCAATTCGTTTTTGATTTTTTTTTCTTTGATAAAGATTGTGATCTAAAGAGGGATTTTGCTTTCTATATATCTGTATCTATACCTAATATGATTTCGTTAAAGAAGAAGGGAGGGCAAAGCTTGAGAAAAGAAGTGGATTGGAGGGTGGAGGCCACGAGCAGTAAAAGGGAGAGGAGCCAAGTTCCGTCTAGCATGAAGGAGTTGTGCACGGGTGGAAAGGGTGGTGCATCGCAGAAGTTCTCTTAGGAGCTCGCTCGGTTCGATCATTCGCACGCCAAGATTGTTGGGCTTTAGGATGAGTTTAAAATATTTATTCACAATAAACATCAACATGTAACAATGCATTAACATATTTTCCATGTCTTAAAATATATATAGCCGTAGCAACGTACGGGCACTTTTGCTAGTCTCATAGAATACGCTAGGACGGGGACGGACCGTTAGTTCTGCGTATTTACCGAGGCAGAGCATACATTTCGGGGACCAAGTCGAACAGAGCCCTCGACCGCAGTTCCGTTCGCCGCTCGCGACACGACACCTCGCCGGCGCCGGCGTGCGAGACCTCTGGCTCCTCGATCACCCTCTCGCCATTCACCCGGGGCCGGCGACCGGCGACCGGCGCACGGAGCTCGCGGCCGTGATGGCTGATGCGGTGGGCACAGCCTCTTCCTCCCCGTGGGACTTCACCTGGTGAGTGGTGAACCGGTGACTCCCCATTCCCTGTCCCGGTCTATTCCTACCTGTGGTGTAGACGGCTGTAGTCAGCTCGTGTGTTTCGTAGCTTCTTCTGCAGTAGATTGTGTAGCTTGCCGAGTTCTGGCTGGTCAATACTAGTTTACCACTCACCTTGCGCGCATGGTGTTTGATGGATTGCCTGATGGTTGCTGGCGGTAGTTATAGCCTTATGTTCCGTGCCATATAGATGACGCGCATCTGATCAAGTTTTCCTAGTTCTAAATCATGCTGAGCATTTTCAGCATAAATGGCACGGAACATCTGCTCCGATTATGCATGATCGCTTATATAGCTGTCACCAATTAAATCTTCTGGGTCGGTGATAGTTTTGTTAGCTGGGCGTTGACGTGGAATACATGAAAGCCAAATACTGAGAAGATTCCAGCCCGTGAAGATTCAAACGCCACTGCGCCGTCAGCATCTTGCTCCAAAAAGACACCAGTTCCCCGGGCCCTGTTTCTGAAGCCACCATTGCTGCAACCAATATCAGCATCGAAATAAATATGATTAGGATGGTGAATGAATGTGCGATTGGACGTCGCAGCATTCCTTGAAAGCTAGATAGATCTACACGCAGTAGCTGCTCCCACTAAAACTAATGATCTAAGCTATTTAGGGATCATCCTAGCCCAATTACCAAACATACGATCAATATGAGATCGTTTCTGAATACCAATGCAATCCTAATAGCCTTCCAAACCAGACAAGCAATTGACACAATGGTATGGATACCTGAATGATGTATGCTAACATTTACTCAAAACTTGTGTGCATTATTTTGTTGTGCCTATTTTGACCAACACAACCTCACCAAGAAATCCTTGAACTAGTGATGATGAACTTGATATATGTCGCTTTTCCAGCTCGTGTGCTCTGCTACCTTCAGTGTTGCTCATTTGAGGATTCAGACACTATATAGAACTTAATGTAAATAATTTGCAATGTTGATGCGGATGTCCTCTTCCTACCCTCCGCAAATTTGACTCTGGTGTTCCATGTTTGTGGTTCCTGGAGAAATTCTACGGTGCAATGCTAAACTTTTCGTTTGCCAGTGATTATGAAGTTGATTATGGATCCGAGGAACATGCCTTCATTGTCTACAAGACACTAGCTGTTGACAAGGAGGTAAGATGTCTCATTTGACCTCTTAAGATGACGACTGCCTTCATAAGCTCCTCATGTTTCTTTGTTCATGGCACGTTTGTTAAAACCCTTTGTATCGCAGTTGCAGCCCGATAAGGTCAGGCGGGAGATGACTATTTCTGGTGGCAAACTTCTTGTGTCAGTAAATCTACACCGACGCTTCTAAGAATTCCCTTTGCCTTGCTCCATGAGTTGTAACTAACCATTTAAACCTTCTCATCTGTGAACTTTCAGGCACTTTGAAGCAGTAGAGGCTCGGTTTCTGCGAGCATCTTTCAGTGCCTTTGTTGATCTTATGGTACTCATGACAAAGCTCGTCGAAGAATATGGTGGCGTGAGCCAGGCCTGATGATGGCTGATGGCGCCATCTCCATCGGGTCACACCGTCCGCCTCCACGGATGCACTCTTCATTGTTAAGCTAGATGCTATATTGGGACAACACAAGTAGCTCACTTCCTGATGGATGTGTTCTGAACTAAATCTTGTATGTATCGTGCCAGCTGCGGTGTTCTAGATTACATTGTTTGGTCGAACAACCACTGCACTTTTCGGCTCTTTTGGAAAGCAGTACAAGACAGCATAGGAAATGTTGTTTGGTTGAGCCAGTAAACAAAACAAGTAGTAAGAGACAGCTAAACTAATAAGTTAGTTACAGAATCTCCAGTTAATTAATTAATATTGCCATGCTCATGTTTCAAACTTCTCATCAATTGACTGATTGGTCAAGGGCCGTGACCCTAGAGTCTGCATGATGACCAGTACACACACATAACAGCATAAGTAGTAGCTCGTCTTATTATTACCAGCAAGGCACACCTGAACACGACAATCTGCTAACGACCAGTCGACCACACATAATAAAGTCCAATAATACTTAACTAATCAACCCACACGAACACACCCTGCAGTGCGATGATAATATCAAACCCATCCCATCTTCTGTTCTGCATAACTTGTTGCTGTCGTCGTCGAAGTCTGTGTCTCACACGGTGGCGACGATCTCGATGACCTCCGCCGGCTTGTCGATCTTGATAACGTCGGTCTGCTGGTCGGTCGCCCTGACCTCGATCTTGTGCACGCCGAGGACGGGGACGGGGCCCACGGACAGGATGGCGACGGTGTGCACGGGCAGCTCGATCACCTGGTGCTGCTGCTGCTCAGCGGCGCCGCCATCTCCGAGGTCGGCAGTCGTCGGCAGCACCGCGTTGCTTGGCTTCCTGTAAAAGAAGTAGAGCCCCATCTGGGCGCAGCTGAAGAACAATCCTCCCACGTTCGGGTACTGCATGCAGCATACAATTCATGATCAGAGATCTATTGACGAAGCTGGCTATTAGTGGCAATGGTGTAAGTGTAGAGTATAATCGGGTACCATGACGTATGGGTCGTGGGTGAAGTAGCCGTAGCAGAACCACGCGACGGCGCTGAGGACGAGGCAGAAGGAGAGGCCGACGGGCATGTACTCGACGCTCTTTGTCTTGATCACCTTGAACTGCACCCATCCATGGAGATATGTGCCATGTCATTCATGGCCAAAGACGTAAACCAAGACAAGAAGAGAGACTTAGTTAGAATTACTTACTGACGGAGAGGGCGCGACGAAGACTGCCATGGAGAAGGCGAGGCAGACGCTGCCGAGGAACTTGACGCGGTGGGGCGGCGCGACGGCGTAGAGGGTGACGCCGACGACGAGCGCGAAGGCGGCGACGTCGAGGAGGAAGAAGTAGGCGAGCGTCCTGAGCCTGGCGCGGCGCGGCGCGAAGATGAGGTAGGCGACGATGTAGATGAACTCGATGCCGCACCCGAAGGCATTGATGGTGAGCAGCGCGCCGGAGTTGGTCTTGACCAGCGCGTAGAAGATCCACAGCACGCAGCTGAAGAGCGCCACCACGTACGGCACCGAGCTGAACCCGCCCGTCGTCTTCTTCTTGAACACCTGCACGAACGTGGCCCTGCAAATCCATGCCACACATCGAGATCACTCAGTCAGATTAATGGCGCCGTCCCTCGATCGGTGACAGACTGTTACTGGGATGCATGGGTACTTCACTTACACCGGGGCGAGGAACACCAGGAAGGAGATGATGTTTCCTGCACAAGGGAAGAGGAGAACCGACGCCGTTAGTTTCTCGGTGACATATTGGCAAGTAGAGTACTGTTTACATATTTTTATTTAGTGCCGGTGCAACTAAATGGCAAGGAATTAGTTGCAGGGGGGAACACGCATCCGTCACCGCTCAACCAATCGCTATTCCAAGAAAGGGAATTCGGGAGGGATGGAGAGCGCATGGTGAGCTGTTGGTAAGAAACTAAGAACGGATGCTCCCCCCTAGATTAATGGAGGTTTAGCCCGTTAGGTGCGCGCAGCAATAAATCCGTGTCCCTGTGTAGTGTTTGCAGATGCTCAGCCACAAAGGATCGATGTGTTCGTGCTAGAATTGGAGGTGGCTGAATTCCCTGCTCTATGCATTAACCTATATCTATACGACGCTGTGAGTGATGACTTGGGATCAATGTAGATGATGATCATCAAACATGCGTGAGTTTCATGGATATAAACACCAAAGGCGTGTGTGTGTTGTGTGGGTGTGCTCGCCCTAATCAACATGAAGTGTGCATTGTTTCTCCACTAATTACCTGCGATGCCGGAGATGCTGATCGCCGGGTGAGCGAAGGAGAGGAGGCCTCCAGCCATTTCGACGAGACTCAGCTACTGATATCAACTAGAGAGAGAAGGGTATGTAGGAAGAGGAGGGAGAGAGAGAGGAGATCTCAGCCTAAGCCAAAAACCCCCCTTTCCTACTCCCTTTCTACGTGACACAAGGCTCAGCAGTGGCTAGCTCTGAGAGAGATGCGACTGCTTCTTGTGTGGTTTGGCCTCGGCGACGGGTGGTGGTTTATATAGTCGGGGGCGCCTCCCTTTTGCTGGTGCTGTACAGTGAGCCGCCCACTCCCAGCCGCATGATCGATTCATCAACCCTGATGAGAACGCTGCAGCACTCTGTCCCTGATCTCCTTTCATCTACATCTCTCTTCTCTCTTAACATTTGCTGCATTTGGAACGTACTGACACAACGGGTTTTGAAAACGTGTCTCTCTCTCTGACGGGTGGAAACGTATGATATCGTAGCTTATTTGATTTGAGTGGTGTATTCTTGGAAAGTTGTGTGATCATGGGGAAAGAAAGACACATCTAATGATAATGTAGCTATATATTTGTGCGGCTTCAGAGTGATGCGTTATGCATGTAACAAATGCTGAATAAACACTAGTTGGTCCTCGAGTCCCTTATTTTACTTTACCAGAAAATAGTCGGTTTTGGTTGCGCATTTTTTGCTGAATGAAAATGCTCGTACGAAATATGTGTGGCTTCAGTAAAAAAATTAGTTTCCTTTCATCTAGATCTTTCTTATCTCTGAACATTTCTTGCATTTGGAACGTACACACACAATGGGTTTTGAAAACGTGTCTCCCTCTCTAACGGGTGGAAACATACGCTATCGTAGCTTAATTGATTTGAATGGTGTATTCTTAGAAAGTTGTGTGATCATGGGGAAAGAAAGACACATCTAATGATAATGTAGCTATATATTTGTGAGGCTTCGGAGTGATGCATTATGCATGTTACAGATGTTGAATAAACATTAGTTGGTCCTCGAGTCCCTTATTTTACTTTACCAAAAAGTAGTCGGTTTCGGCTGCACATTTTCTTGCTGAATGAAAATGCTCATGGAAAATATTTGTTCCTTCAGTGCTAAAATTAGGTTCCATTAGCTTCATAATATTTGTATTTGTAGTTTTATGGTTAATATACATTTGTTTCAATATGGTTAATTGAGAATCATTGGATCTAGATCTAGCACGACAAAAAATTGACTGACATTTAGGAATAGGGGAAATTGGTTTTGCGCCACCACTTCTCGCTGAGCGGACGCTACCACTAAAATTATCTCAATCGTACGCATGCAACTACCTCTTGGTAAGTCAAACTTCTATGGCTCGTTACTTACATGTGGGACCAACCTTAAGGCCACGTTAGTGAAGCCGTTTTTTTGTGTGTGGTTTGACCTTTTTTCTCATATGCATGGAAATCACTTTCAGTGAGTTTTCGTCGAAATTCACTCGATTTCAGTGATTTCGGTACACCTCGAAATAATTACAATTCGGTCAAAATATTTCAGCACTTCCAGTACTACATAGTTTTGTTTTTGAATATTTCAAGAAATTTTTGTCGAATTCACTGAATTTGAGTGATATTAGTAGTGGCTGATTTTTTTCTAAAACTGGGATTCACTTTGCCCCGCCAGTAGGAGTCGCTAAAGTACCACGTTCAAAGATTTGAGCCTACATTTGAGTAGGCATAATTTTCCAATTTAGTCGCTCCCTTTCTCGTGCGGCCACGACCGCTATCCTCGCCATTATGATCTCCCTCATCGTTGTTCTTGCCACCTCACTGCTTTCGTTACTTCCATGCTGGAAGATTTTCCCTCCTCCGTCGCGTCGTGTGGCCACAAAGTTTTTGTTCCCAATATCCTGTTAAAAAAAGACAAACTCCGATTGCATGTTAAAAAAAGAGACAAACTCTAATTGCTACTGCCACAAAGTTTTTGTTCCGTGTGGGTGGAAAATATATAAATTAAGCTATGTGGTTCTTGAGATAGTGATTTTGGGATTTTGGGAGCCTTTATCGGCAAATGACATCCTAATTTTTTAGCGCTGTGAATCTACTGACAGAATGATAAAACTCTATTTATCTAGGCAAGGGACGTATTAACCTTTGTTGCATTAATTGTTTTTATCATAATCCTAAGCTTAAAATCTAGTCAGTGCAAACCTTAACTAATTCCTACCTAAACCATGATAATTTTACAAGAGGAATCATGAACCACACTTAGAAGAAAATGAAGTTGAACAAAAGGGGTTTGTTAGTTTGTTGCCGCGTTATTGATTTCTTTCTACTGAACTAATTCAATTAAACAACCATACAGAAGTTAGGAATTGCTTCAAAAAGGGGTGAATTTCCAAATCTAGCAATCAACTAACACAGAAGAGATTAGACAGCATTCATTTGTATGCAGGGATTTTGTTGTCCTTGGCTCATAAGGTTGCTTATTCTTGACAGCTTTCCATCATAATGTCCATGAGTGGAAGGTGTTTCCCGACGGTATCTCACCGATGTGAATTCTTCATATACATCCTTGAGACCATCTTAGTTATGTTACTCCCTCCGGTCCGTATTAAGTATCGTGGGATTTTTACTCAGCCGTTACAACCCGCGTAAGTAACGTGCGACACTTAATATGAACTGGAGGGAGTACTTTTTTCTTCCCCATCTAACAAATATCATCCCGCAAGATATTTTCAATCGCAAAAGGTAGAAGGTACAGAAGGAATGAAAAGAATGAGCACCCATACATAACATAAGCCCTCAGTATGAACAGTTTAGCCGACAAGAGCAGAAGAAGATATATGTTGACTACATCACCATTGGTGAACTGAAACATGCACGGTCACTGAAAAGTGACTTGATCAAGAATAGTAGTGCACAGATTGTCCTCCACTATGTGACCAGCTATCAATGATCAGAGTTCTAGGAAACCGTGTGAATTAGTACTATTAGTTAGCAGAGATTGCTTGCAATCAATGGGGGATACCATTTCAGAAAATCATATTGTTACTAGTATATGGGATGCATATTTTCCTTGCAGAAAGCTATGGAGTAGTGTATTAGGTTGAAGATGTAATGAACGTGTCTAATCACAGGGATATGCATGTTTAATATCAAGAAGATGACAGATATGAGTATTCCTAATAATATATGGTCGCATGGTTTTTACTTTATGGAGAGGAAAAGGCTCAATGATATGCATGAAAAAGGGAGAATGAAAATTCAGAACTTAATGTTATGTAGTAGTGTTAGTTAATTTCTCTTTGCCTTCAAGTTGATCATTTGGCACTGGACCCAGCACATAATTCATGTCAATAAATAAGCTTGTTTTCATCAAAAGAAACAAAAGGTCAAGAAACTAGCTCTTGTGCCTTCAGGTTCATAGCAGCTAGCTACAAAAACACATCACATTAGTATTGTACTGGTTTGGAGTTTTATGCACTTGTACTACATACTTTCTGGATGCATCTTTTCCTATATCTGATGCAATTCCTGTTTTTTGCTCAGCTAGCTTCTGAGGCAGCAATGCTGCTGTCATCATGCAACAAGCAGCATGTAAACGTCGAGAAAACCGAGGGAAATTGAGCAGGATCTAGGTGTTCAGTTTGAAAAGAAAAGCAAGAAAGTTGGCACACACATATATGATATATATTTCTTGTACACGGCAGGGATGATAAATATTCTTAGGGAATGACATTTTTAGTAACAAATGTTCAACCAGGCCACTCTCTGTCCATGGAATGCATGCTACTAGCTAGTTTTCTGCTATTTATGGTTCATAGAACCAGCTTGCCAAAAGTGATTCTTTTTCTTAGAGGTTCTGTATAAGTAGACATGTAGCTGGCCTCCAATATTTATCTCTTCCCAAAATTTAGCATATAAGCGAAACTAATACTCCATCACCGAATACAAGGATACATCAATGTACTGGAGCAACGGATGCAACTGTTCAGTGACACCCCATTGTTTTTAAAGAAAATTTGGTAGCTTGCAAACCACAACCAGTTACAAATTTGAACTTACATTGTTTGTTAGGCTGATGATGAGTAGTAACTTGCTGGTCTCAGTTTTCTTGTTTCTTGTCCATAGCAGCATTCCATCAAGTACAGAAAAAGATGTGAGATGTGATCATTCTACATCAAATGTAGACAAGATGTAGCAGTTAGTTCTTATCATGCCAATATTACCCAGCGGTTGTTTCAAAAGGCACGCATAAATAAGTTCATGATAAGAGACAGCCGGTAGGTGATAAGATCTGTTATCTTATCATGCCTAAAAGGCTAAAACTGCAAAAAGGAAAACTAGATCTTGAAATTGTGAGCATCACCTACTTTGACCTCAGTGCAGATGTTCTGTAAACGAAGGTAAACGTTCTTAGGGTGTTTTTCACAACAACAAAAAAATGTTCTTAGGCTGTTAGAGAGATCCTATGCATTATATGTGTGCATCGAAGCTACCAAAGGTAATGTGTTTCTCTGAAACTTCGTCTTCCTAAAAAAAGTTAACTAATGGTTACATTTATCTTCCTGAAAAGGTTAATTAAGTAATTAATAATTGCTAATGTGAGGCCATGTATGACATGACCTATGCTTTTCAGATGGAGATTTTAATTTTCTCTCTGTTACTGTCCTTTCTGACTACTTGTCTACATTCGCCCCATCATGAACTGGGAGACTGAAATGAAGGTCTGTGTGCATGGTGGTACGGCATTTCACCGATGGCCTTCCACTAAGTTGATCCGGCCAGCTTTGCCCCAGTAAATATTTCTTGCTCAGGAACGGCATATCTGTTCCTATACATGATTATCATGTCTCCTGTGCCATTTCCTCATGTTTCTGTATTTTTCTGAAACACACAGCTAAAGCCGCCTAGTTTTGTATGAACAACTCAACTACTCAAGATGGCAGGAATCTGGCTTTGCACACTACTAGTTTCTCTAGTAAGAATCTTTTTCACCTTTCTCATGCACATATAGTTACTGGAAATGGTATAAATAGTTTGTAAGTATATTTTATTTTTCAAAACATGTATCTTGTAAAGTTGTAAACCCGTAGTTGTCGGTTATGAAAAGTGTAAGAAAAGGGTTTTTACACATGGTGTAACGATTCAGTTTGGGTACTGGTTGACCAGAAAAGTTCCATCAAAGTACACATGTATTCACTAACTTGTGGAGAACCTCAACTACTATATCACTCAAAGCAAACTAGGACAGCCACTTTGAAGCCATTTAACTAGGTAGGCCACTGAATAAACCTGGAAACAAAACTGCCACGTCGATTACCTGCTAAGTTCATTGAGCTAAATCTGATCGACAGGGACAGGAGTCCCTCACGGACCTGTCACTTCTGGGACCCAACCTATCATAATGAAAGGCTTTGCGTCAGGTTCATTTATTCACTACAGGAAAGCCACAAGACGTCGATGGCTGGACGCCGTCGGCGTCCCGAACTGTCGGCGTACCCAAACTGCCGTCGGCGTCTGCGCCCGCCGTCGGCGTACGCTGTGGTGGGCCCCACAACACGGCATCCCCACGTTCCGTTAGCTCCTCATACGCCGACGGCAGGCGCCTGGGAGATGACATACGCCGACGGCATTGCCGTCGGCGTATGAGTGACCATATTTTCTTTTTTTTTGCTGATTGTTGCTGTTGTTTCCAGCACATTTCAAATACACAAATATAATTTGAATTCATACACAAACATCACAGATATAATCCAAACCATCATACAAATTCCAAATGACTCAAACACAATTCGAATTCATACAAACATATATACAAACTCCAAATGACACAAACATAGTTCGAATTGATCCAAACATTCATACAAACACACCCGGACACATCCTACATCTCCTGAGAGCTCGAGGTACCCATTTCTGAACGCGTGAGCATAGGCGACCGACCACGTGGGGCAGCCGCCGTCGAATCACTCGCGGAACCCGGCGAGGCACCCAGCGAGGCACGAGACGGTGTGGTCTCGCGCGGCGAACTCGGCGAGGCACCACCACCGCCATGCTCCACGAGCGCGTGCGTCGAAGTCGGCGAGGCAGAAGCACGACCAAAGGGTGCATTCCTGGAGCATCCCGATCCCTACATGTTTGAGTCCAAGTTAGCAACTTGGAAAGCACAGTACGGCGGTAACAACTGGTTTGGCAAATAACTTACCGGAGTCGTTGGCTTGTATGTGCGAGCGACCGCTTCCCTCGATGGGCACATGGGCGGCATCCCCACCCTAGGTGGACGCGGAGGCAGCGGATCCCGCACTCCAGTGGCAAAAAACTTCTCGGTCGCCTACAAGATAGTTTAGATGTCAGGAGTTGTAGAAAAAGAAGGTTCAAACTAGAGGAAATGGAACTTGCCATATTTTGCAAATATAAAGGTTGAAACTTACAGCATCGCGCAACTCTTGCCACTCGTCATAGTCCGCTCTCGCCTGCAGCCACAAGTGATACTCCGCCTCATAGTCCGCGTAAGCGGCATCGAAGGCCGCCTCGAAACCAGGCTACAATTTCAAAATAGAACGAATCTCGTCAACTTAGCCACTTAGCTAGGAACGAATGCGGAAAGAGAATGAAATTGAGAAAAACTTACATCGGGGCGAGCTCGGGAAGGCCGTCGAGGAGGCAGGACAGGGGGGTCGTCGGCGGTGAGTGTAGCCTTGATACGCACGAGGCCCAACTCAGGAGTACGCGGGATTACCGCACTAAGACAGGGCAAACGGCCATGCTCCCAACCGTGCCCGGCCAGGACCATCGCTCTCTCGTCGGTGTCATGCTCAAGAGGTCTATCCACCTCCGGATTAAGACCCTGGAACGACTCGACGTACCTAGCTATGTTCTCCTCGGCACTGCCGAAGTAATCGGGAAACGAGGGCTGAGGCTCGGATAGATCGATCTTCTTCATCTTCATCCTCTCCCATGCTTGCATGTTCGACACAGGCTCCCCGATATCGGCCTCCTGCATTGCCAAAGAAGTGTTATGCGTATCAAGTAGGAACATGAGGGGAAATAAATGAAGGTTGTTCCATGTATATATATATATACCAGCTTTGCCTTGAAGCGATCATGGTTGCGGGCTCCCGCACAATGTGTCCCCCCGCTCCCACGGTTTGCCTTGTTCCGCTCGCTCAAGGCTTTGAACTCGGCGTTCTGCCCAAGCCACCTCGACGCCAACGCCTCCCACGCGTCTGCCTTACCATAGGCCCATGTGGGCATAACCTGAAAAAACAATACTCATGTGAAGAACAGATAATGCAATTGCAACTTAGCAGCAACATGTAATCTCATTGACAATTTACTTACCGACATGTAATCCTCCATGGTCATATCAGGTGGTTCCTCATGCTTCGGCGTCGTCTTGCATAACTTCTCAGAACTGTAATGATTGACGGAGGTATGCTTTACATTGTAGAATTGCTGTCGTGCCAACTTCTTGCAAGCCCCCTCCAAAGTCCTGTCCGCCTTGGCACGCTCCTCAGGAAGTACCCTATAGAATTTCTTTAATCATGCACAAAAAACAAATTGTGAGAGCATGGTGGGGACATCAACTATGAACGAAATTCGAAAAGTTCAACTTACCCAAAACTTGGTGATCACGCCGTCAGAACATCTCCCGAAGCCCGGGTGATGGGCGGCCTGATAGTCTACCCAATGGGTGGCTAGCTTCCTCTCGTTGTTGGGGACCGTACTGTACAAGCCCGGCCAAAACTTCCTAATCAAAGCTCCAATCATGGAGTTAGGCGCACGGGCTCCGTGAGGATATGTCCAATTGCTGCACAAATAATTAAACATTAGTACATGTCAAATTGTACTGACCACAATGTAATTACCATGTTCAAAATTAGCATAGTCACTTACTCAATCCCATTAGGCACAATGAGGATTTTCTCCTCCTCGGTAGCAGGTTCCTTTGACTCATCAGGGACCATGGATTCCCCACGAATCTTTGGCTTCTTCTGCGACGCGGAGGCCCCCGTCTCCTGGTCTCGAGACTCCGTCCCCTCGTCTCGAGACTCCGTCCCCTCGTAAGCCACGTCGCCAGAAGCGGAGGGTATGTCCGAAGACACGTCGCCCCCACCTCGTGCCCGTCCTGCACCTCGCCCTCGTCCTCCCTCACCTCGTGCTCGTCCTGCACCTCGCCCTCGTCCTGCACCTCGTCCCCTCGGAGGAAGTGCATCGGCACCTCCCCCTCGTCCAGCACCTCCTCTCTCACCACTGTCAGACAGGTAACGCGAGTTCGGAATAGTCTCTCTTCCACTTTTAGTAACTTTCCTCTGGCGCATCGTCTTCACCAAGGAGGCCGATGATTCCTTGCCTTGGCTCATCTTGGTCAATCACCTGCAGGAATAGATCTAAGCATTCAGTTCAATCCTCAAATGCATAGCAGTTAATCAATCTAATCCGTGAAACACAAAGGACAAATAAAAATGTTAGGCAACTAAATTGTTCACATGTCGTGCAGAAATATGCCTCATATACTAGATTGGACACACAAATTCAGGGATGGAGTAAGCGAAACCAGTAGGATGCAGAATATCTATATTCTTGCATATTACAAGTTTCACTTACACCACCCCTGAATAACATAGTGTCACCTCATTTTAATCATCGGCATCGTAAAAAAATAAAGTAGGGTAAACTCATACTTAATCATCAGCATTCTAGAGAATACAAAACTTTAAACAAGATTCAAAAAAATTATGCCTCATACTTAGAATATTATTGGAAACACACAAGCAATCCTGATAGCTTCGTTGAACCAAGTAGGAGGCACACAACTTATATGTGGGCATGATACAAGGTTCAACAAACTATCAGGATATCATATAGTGCGCCACATCATTTTAATCATCGGCATTCTAGAAATGAAGTAGGGTCAACTGAAAAGCATGCCTCATACTTAGACAGGACACACAAATTCAGAGACGGCGTTAGTGAGATCTAGTGGGATGCAGAAAATGTGTATTCGTGCATATCACAAGTCTCACTGACGCCGCCTCTGGATCACATTGTGTCACAATGTTTTAATCATCGGCATTCTAAAGAATACAAAACCACCCGCATCCGGATCGACATAAAAATAACATAAAGCAACTTAAAAACTATTATAACATGAAATCCCCCACAAACTGCACATGGATGTGAAACTTGTCTCAGTTTATCGGTTTTATCGGCAAGGTTTTTTTAAATCTCAGGTTTTCCTAACCGAAATAATGTCAAATATGCTATATTACACACACACACATGACAAATAAATTGTGCTCAGTGGAATAATGTGGAATAAAGAAAGTGAGCAGGAACATGAATGCGATGAACAAAAATAGAGGGGATGCAAACAAATACAAAATCATGACAGCAGCCAGTAGATACGTAGAATGGCACACGCACATGCCCTTGATTATCTGACAATTTGTTCAATCACCAAATAATTGGATTGAACAAATTTTTCCAATCCCACGGTAAATACTAGAATTTCATACACAAATACATGCAAGATCAAATGTTAGATAGTAAATATCCCTCAAATCGGAACTAGACCGAACCCTAGATAGTAAAGTACCCCCAAATGCAACTATCCGAAGATGGATCTCCACATTATTCCAATATCGGATAAAGCTAACTAACTCAAGATTCTTACCTCGTGTAGGAAGGGGCTTGCGGTGTGGCGCCAAGGTGGTGTGGCGGCGCGGTGGTTAATGCCGGCGATGCCCGCCCTTGGTCAGGTGGCGGCGGCGCCGCGCAGCAGCAGTGGAGGAGGGAGGCGCGCGAGGGGGCCGGGGTGGGGAGCCGTGCCGCGCGTCCCCAGAGGCGGGCGGCCTACGGAGGCGCTGGGCGGCGTCGTCGCTGGGGAGGAGAGGACCTGGCAGGCGTGGTCACCGGAGCCGGCGGCGCTAGGGTTGGGGTCAGGACAGGTGGGGATCGAGCGGGGAGGTTTTCTCTTTCCCGTCCCGAACAGGTGGGGATATGAGGGCAAAGTATACGACGACGGCAATGCCGTCGGCGTAGCCAATTTTTTTTTTAAAATTTTGTATTTTTAAAAATTATTATTTAGTATACAAAACATTACTAGTATGTATTAAAGCATCTATACTCTCTTTACGGCGCTCAAAAAAATTTGAATAATTATTTATAATTTTCCTATTATCTATTTATTAATTCATTTTATTATACTATTACTTCTTTCCTCCCTCGGGGTCCCTATAAAACTTGCATGTGGCCCTAGCACATGTTGGTGGGTGTGGTGGGAGGATGGGAGAGACAATGACCACCTCAATTGCATGCATGACCTTCACACGCGTGCATGCGATAACACACTTGTGCAGATTTCTCCATCCGAAGTGGATGTCTGTGAAGCAGGTCACACCCCGGAGTGGAATCTTTGCCATCCAAAACCCATAACACACTTGTACACACATGGTATGGCACCCCTAGCTTGTGGTGGCATCCCGACGTTCCGGACCGCCTCTCCGGTTCGCCCGAAAGGGGAGTTTTCACCTCTAAGTGCAGAAACTCACTAGAGAGAAAGTGAAGTCGGTGAAGCCGGTCACACCCCGGAGTAGGATATTGCACATTTACAACACACAACACACTTGTATACATATGGTATGGCACAACCTAGGTTTGGGAGGGGTTCCGACGCTCCGGGGCCCCGCTTCGGCGAAACCCTGAATCCGCTGGAAAAAAGTCAAAGTTCCCGTCTACCCCCATAGACGTGCGTCGAAAGGGGGTAGGCCAGTGAACTTTTTTGCTTGGTTGTATTAGGTTAGGCCATAGGAACATGAGAAACCAAATTCTACCCCAAATCAACACAAGATTCCATCCGGTTCGCCCGAAAGGGGAGTTTTCACCTCTAAGTGCAGAAACTCACTAGAGAGAAAGTGAAGTCGGTGAAGCCGGTCACACCCCAGAGTAGGATATTGCACATTTACAACACACAACACACTTGTATACATATGGTATGGCACAACCTAGGTTTGGGTGGGGTTCCGACGCTCCGGGGCCCCGCTTCGGCGAAACCCTGAATCCGCTGGAAAAACCCTAACGTTTTCGTCTACCCCCATAGACGTGCGTCGAAAGGGGGTAGGCCAGTGGACTTTTTTGTTTGGTTGTGTTAGGTTAGGCCATAGGAATATGAGAAACCAAAGTCTACCCCAAATCAACACAAGATTCCATCCGGTTCGCCCGAAAGGGGAGTTTTCACATCTAAGTGCAGAAACTCACTAGAGAGAAAGTGAAGTCGGTGAAGCCGGTCACACCCCGGAGTAGGATATTGCACTTTTACAACACACAACACACTTGTATACATATGGTATGGCACAACCTAGGTTTGGGTGGGGTTCCGACGCTCCGGGGCCCCGCTTCGGCGAAACCCTGAATCCGCTGGAAAAACCCTAACATTTTCGTCTACCCCCATAGACGTGCGTCGAAAGGGGGTAGGCCAGTGGACTTTTTTGCTTGGTTGTGTTAGGTTAGGCCATAGGAACACGAGAAACCAAAGTCTACCCCCAAATCAACACAAGATTCCATCCGGTTCGCCCGAAAGGGGAGTTTTCCCCTCTAAGTGCAGAAACTCACTAGAGAGAAAGTGAAGTCGGTGAAGCCGGTCACACCTAGGAGTAGGATACCGGACATTTACAACACACAACACACTTGTATACATATGGTATGGCACAACCTAGGTTTGGGAGGGGTTCCGACGCTCCAGGGCCCCGCTTCGGCGAAACCCTGAATCCGCTGGAAAAAAGTCAAAGTTCCCGTCTACCCCCTTGACCGAAGCCGAGAGGGGGTAGGCCAGTGGACTTTTTTTCTTGGTTGTGTTAGGTTATGCCATAGTTGAAATAAAAACACACATATACCCCAACTCTTGCGAAGATTCCCCCGTTCGCTCGATGTGGGAGTTTCCAGCTATATGCCAAAAAAACTCGCTAAGGAAACAGTGATGGTCGTGAAGCCGGTCACACCACGGGGCAGGATAAATTGAGCCATATATTTAATATTTATGTTGTAGGTGTATATTACATGTGTTGTTTTTATTTATTTTACATGTATATGTTGTAGGGTCGGGTTCCGGAATACTCAAACCGTTATTTTATAAGGGTGGGATACCGTAATTGGGAGGGAAATGCTAGATCCAATATATATAAATTATACCTACATTAAATATTATAGATCCAATTTATATATAAATTATACCTACATTAAATATTATATAGAGAAATAAATAAATCTAAATTAATTTATAATTAGTTGGAAAAAAACAATTATACGCCGACGGTCTTTTATACGCCGACGGTAGCCGTCGGCGTATCAGGGCAGCAAAAGTCCTCCCGTTTGAGCACCGTCAAGGATGCCGCTATACGCCGACGGCCATTTGTACGCCGACGGCAGCCGTCGGCCTATGTCGGGCTACGCCGACAGGGTTCGCTACGCCGACGACCGCGTTCGTGGCTCCCCGATCTCGCCTTATACGCCGACGGCCCCGACATTTGGCCGTCGGCGTATAATCAGGCCGTCGGCGTCTTGTGGCTTTCCTGTAGTGATTCCTTATGTCTTACAGGCAACTATATTTTTCATTCATATCACTTCTGTTGGGTTTTATTAGATCTAAAAATCTGATCTAATCACACAAGCAAGAACAAGAATACCATAGCGCATCCCAATATCAGATCTATTATAATAAGATGGCGTGAAGACTGAAACGCTGGTGCGTTTGGCAACGAAGTATCTTTGAAGTATTCCGGGAATACCACAGTTTCTAGAAAAAACAAAGTTTTAAATACTTCAAGGTGTTTGGCTCTAGTTTAAACTGCAGTTTTATAAACTGTAGTATTTGCTATACTGCAGTATTTTTGCAGTTTTCTAAAAAGTGGTCCGGACCTCTTTTTTCTCAAACTGAGAAACGCTAGCTCGTTGAATCCTTCGCCAGCCCATATAGTATGCCACCGATGGCCACCCAATCTGACTAGCTAATGGGATTTACTACTCGCAGCAATGGCATCTCGTCTAAAAACGTTTACCATGGACTAGCTAATGATGCCCACATCCAGTGACGTAAATTCCTTCACATCAACTACTTTGCTAAAACTGAGAAATACTCCAGTATCAACAAACTGAAGTATTCATCCGCCTGGCGTTTTTTTTGCGGGTTAAATAGGAACTTTATTAAGCAGGACGGGTTACAGCCTGATCGCGCTCTAGCTCCTGAAGAACACATTCAGGTCCAGAGCCCAACCCTATCTCATTGCGGTTCTCTAGTCTAGCAAAGGTTGCAAGACAATGACTAACCCTAACCTGCGAACGTTCCACTTTTACAATAACACACTCACGCCCTTGGCTCATCAAAGATCTAATTTCGGAAACCAAATGTACAAAAGATGATCTATCCTTCTCTAGCGAGTGCACGGCTTTAACCAGCTGGGAGCAGTCGGTCTCGATGATGATAGGAAGATTACTCCTACGCAAAGCTAGGTCCAAACCCTCCATGCACGCCCGAAGTTCAGCTTCTAATGGTGCCACACAGTCGACGAAGAAACGGCAGCAAGTGAAGATCGGAAAACCCTCAGTATCACGTAAGACCATGCCAATACCGGCAGTGCCGTCTTCCGATCGAAAAGACCCATCAACAGATAATTTAACCCAACCAGAAGGGGGTTTACACCAGGGTAAATCCGGAGGTTTCTTCGCCTTACTAGGAGCTGGTGGGGGACTGACGTCCAGCAGTGATTGTTTGCCCTTCAGTATAGAATCAGTTGAGGAATTTTCAGAGTTGCGGATCAACTTCCAAAAGCTACAGAGAAACCTTTTGGAACTCTCAGAAGATGGGAGAGGCTTGTCATGTGTTACTTCGTTCCTGGCATACCATGCTCGCCAAGCAACCAGCAGAGTTGTGTCCACTAGATTTTCAGGGATACGAGAGAGCAATGCCTGGAACCACAGTTCATCATTCAGCTGCAGGTCTGAATCTGCTGGCAGCCCCCAAACTGTCCGCATATTCTCCCAAAGCTCATGTGCATGAGGGCAGCTGTATAATGCATGTTGAACACTTTCAGGTCCCGTACCACAGATAGTACACATTCCAGTAACCTTTATATGTCGCCGCAATTTTTTTGCCTCTGTAGCTAGTGCATTAGATGCCGCTTTCCAGGCAAACATCTTAACTTTCGGAGGCACAGAGGCTCGCCAAATTTTCACCCAGCAGGGGTTAGCTTGAGCACTGGAATCAGGCAAGTCACACTGATCAGAATGGGCCGCGAGACCCAACATGTAGGCACTGCGAACAGAAAATACACCTAATGGCTCTGGATGCCATGCAAGTACATCGTCATCAAGGCGCCGAGACGGTTTAATCCGCAGTATAGCCTCCGCATCAATTGGGACAAATAAGCTGCGAACCAAATCAGACTTCCACTGGCCATGACCATCCAAGAGTTGCGAAATTTTTTTGTAACGTCGGTTTCCTCTCGGGGTGAGAGTTTTGAAGTACGTTGTTCTTGGTACCCAGCTATCTCTCCATATCCTGATGCTTCGCCCATTACCCACTCTCCAAATAAGACCCTTTTTCAGAAGTTCCAGTCCATGCGCTATAGCAGACCAAGTGGATGATGGGTTACCGGTGAAAACCGTGTCAATCAGTTCACCATTAGGGTAGTACCGGGCTTTGAGGACCCTTGCACACAAACTTTCCGGGAAAGCCATAAGGCGCCATGCTTGACGCGCGAGAAGAGCTTGATTGAATAGTAAATACTTCAGTTTTAGGATACTTTAGTTTTAAAAAAACTTTGTTGCCAAACTAGAGCATCTGAGAAGCTAAGAAGCTGGTACGAGGACTGAAACTTTGTCTGGGTGTTTTCCCTTTTGTATCTTGCGAGCTGAGAGCCTCTTATTTAGGAGTTGTTACAAAAGACTGTAAGCTTGTGTTTTGTGTGTTTCATGTAGCGCTGGCAACCTCAGGAAGATATATTATGCTTTTGTGAACAGCCGGGAAATAGTCTTTCTCTAAAAAATATATTAATTAAGGTGTACGAGAAGTTTCCATGTAAAAAAAAACATACGGCGTGTGCGGCGAGGCTGGGGTGGAGGAATGGCCAGTAACTTTTAAACCGTTTTCGCGAGGTGGAGGTGGCAGGTGAATGTAGTACTCTTGGCTTGGGGGAAACCTCTTTTTAGTTATGCATCCATTTCTGTTGTATTTTCCTAGAAAAGGACCAGAATTCGATCAAGCAAACCCGTTTTATTAAACGCGGAAAACCCACGAGGAGATAATTAATCAAGAGAACGTAGCCAGAGGCAATGTACCATATGCAGATCTCTTTAACCTGCTACTAGATGGGTAGGTAGGCAGCTCTAGGTAAGCTAGTGGTGATAATGCTGTACCCATTTTCCCAATCTTGTTTCACGCACGATCAAGATCACGGGGATATAGGGCAACTTGTGTGGTCAGCCCCAAAACTTGCATATGCACCGGATTTACTAGTGGCGGTTGCAGTAGGGGTTAGGCGGCCTTTTCCCCTTTCTATCTCATCTCACTCTTCCTCCCTGAATCTATTCTCTCAACATTGCATTGCAAATCTCTACAATTTTCACCTTCAGAAACTGGCCGGCAAGTGAGGCGAGCACATCAGCCGCATCTTGCAAAGAAAGAGCGCATCGGATGATTCATCATGAATATTGTTGCGCAAGTTGCCACCTAAAGCATTTTGGGTGGTAATGGGTCAAAACCTTCGTCGTGCGTAAGAAACTATATCAAGTGAATGGTGAGTATGTGCATTTACATCGATCTTTCATACTTTAGGGCCTATTTGATTGCAAGATTTTCAAATCAAAATATATATGAGGATGTAGGATTTCAATTTCTCATGTCTTCTAGAATTCCGTTCTATAAAAGTTGACCAAACCAAAAGAAAGTTATAAAATTATCTTATTGAAGACAAGTCCAAAGAAAAATACATCAAATTAAACTACCTACGGGAAAGATTAATTTCTAACAATACCTAGGAAGCGTCCAATTTTTTTATTAAAGAGGTGCTAAACTTTACAACTAGTATTAGGTTGCACCTCTTTGAATCCAGACAGAAGGACGGGAACACGGCGATCATGTGCCCTTTACACCCAAACAAAACCAGCATGAGTACAGCTGGGAAGATCAAATGGAATGTTTTTGCCGTGCATTTTAGTGGTTATTTCCAGTACCACTAGAAATTTCTGATTCATGCACTGCTGATCTGGCCGTTAGTTCTTCCAAAATGGCAAGTTGATGTGAAGGATTTTGAATATTTTGATAGCCTTTTCCTTTGTGTCATCGATCTTATCGTGTCTGCTGTGGCCAGTGGCCACTGGTGCATTATTAAAGTGCATGCCTCTATGTCGTCGCCTGTACGAGGTTCCAGTTGCTTTGTCCAGTCAACACCAAAGAGAACAAATAAAATTTAAAGAACGTGTTAGTTTCATGCTAGCTAGGCCTACGGCCTACCAATCATTGAGCTCCCAATTATACTGGAATAGCAGTACTACGCGTCCATACCTGAAACCGAATACTGGGACTAGGTAGCTCTTTAATCTCATTGATATCTTAAGCAGTCTTGAAACACATGAATTTATACAAAATGGTTCAATTCTCGTGTGAAGTGAGAGAAACACATGGAATTGCCCCCTTTGAAACGGGCCTCAGTTCGGCAGGGAAGATTTATACTACTGTAACGTATTCATGTGTTTCTCCAAATGATTTCCAAAAGTACATGCAAGCACTTGAGTTAATTAAGAGTATGTCATTGTCAGGTTAGGTATGGGTCAATTAAGCATCACATATTTACGTCACTCTATAAATAAGTTCACCTTACAGTATATCTCGTAGCCAAATCTTGTGCCACAGATCTCTTTCAAGGAAAGGAAGCAAGTTAGTATCTTTTGACCTTACCTGCTCTAGCTCCTATAGGTAGAAATCCAATGTGCACCTTCCCCCGCATCTTCTTTCTAGTTTCTTTAAGAGTAAACTTTTACATTTTACTCTTTAGTTGTGACATTTTGACAACTTTTATCCAATTACAAATATCTTGCAACATCTTACCACTTTGTTGTGACACTGTGAAAACTTTTACCCTAATTATTGGTTTTCGATCTCAAACTAAAAACCATACCCACTTGTCAGAACTACTCCTACATGATAGCTGGCCGTGCAGCCGACTCAGATCGACCTTTAGGGGTATTTCAAAATCATGTCAAAATTCCTCTTCAGTGAAATTCTATGAAATTGTGTTAATTATGATGAGTAGGTGCGGCTATCTCCGCCAGGCTGCTACTGCACAACCTCCTTCTGAAGTTTCCCCCTAAACCCATTATTTTCTTGGACACACACGCCTCGGCAAGATGCTCAATATATATAGCCATGATCACGTACGCGCAACGACAATTTTGTCAGCACCCAGTCCCGTCCACATCGTAGCTGAAAAGGGTATGACAAGATGAGCAAGTTTCCCTGCAAATTGCAGGGCAATGGAATCGGCACTTCGTACTTTGTTTGTTTTGAAACGATCTCCTCAACATTCACAGATGTGCGTTAGACTTCCGCTGACACGCATATACCCTAGCAACTGGGTTCGACTTTCACACTGAGGAAGTGCGCGGTCACTAACATAAATGTAGTCAAGTTTAATTACCTTGATGATTTTCCTTCACCATTTTCTCGCAGTAAAAAACCATCACGCTCTAGCTCATCCCATAGGCCATGGTGCCATACTGTTGAGGTTATTGCCAGAAACCGCCGTGCATATCTCTATAGCAAAAACCACTAGCTGCATCTGATTTCCGGTTAGTTTGGTGACTTCTACGACACTACATATCCCTGAGCGAGATGCAAATGTACAAGGACAAATCAAAGTAAGCATATTGGCAGCATTCAGTCCCTTCAACATCGTAGCCGCAAAAGGGAAAGGGGCCCAAGGAAGATGCTTGGACATGCAAGAATGCAGCCATTGGCTTGGGCTCCAACTCTTTCTCTTTCAGTTAGCTCTTATTTCTCCTCAACACTCAACAGACATCCACATTTACATTCGCAGCATTTTCATGCAAGAGCAACGCATGTACAACCAACAATCTATACCGTTCCGAGTAAAATCACTGGCACACAGGCCCCACTGACACACCCAGTTTGACTTACATCGAGGCAGTGAAACACAGGCCCTACATATATATGGTTTCGATTACAGTACACTGAAGCGTTGAAGCACTTAGGTAACATTTGTCCCCACGGTGCACATAGGCAGCGAGCATTTGTCCCCGGCGCAACTGGCAAAGTGGAAGGAAAAAGAAGGTGATCGACGGGATCGGAGGTAAAACGGGGTGCAGAGTAGGGCGGTATTGGAGGATGGACGAGGAGATTATGCGGCCGGCTTTAGTCGTTGGAGCTGAGGTAGCACCGGGCAGGAGGCAACCCGATGAGCAAGTTGCAGCCAATTTTGGGCACAGAATCACACTATACCCGGCGGGCGAGCTGTCGCTCACTCACTCACTCCAGGTTCTACGTGCTTTATATACCTCACCCATACTAGGCCGGCTACTCCAGCTCCGAGATCTATCGCCACTACTCCACCTGCTTGTCCCAATCCCAAGCATGTTTGCATCTAGGAAAGAAACACTGGCCGTACTTGAGTTTTGGATCTTAATTGATTTCCATCTAGAGAAAACGAAAGGCTGTCAGTTGAGCTGGAAGGCACCACGCATGCAGGGTTGCAGGCGGGCACTCAGTAGCCTCCAATACGCAGTGCTTCATCGATCCATCTCACTTGCAGCACCCGGCATGATCGACTAGCTAGATGCAATTGCTGAATATCCGTACGGACGGGTAGCTAGACTGTCACGCGCGCGCGCCATGAACTGCCAGTTGCTGAATGCGATTGGAGCCAGCCAGCCACCCACCGTTTGATCGACGCATGCGATGGGATGCTGGGAGATGGCGCACAAGGCGACCAAGTACTAGGATCATTATGAGTAGTTCTGTAGGATTTTTTTTTGTTGTTGTGAGGGGGAGTTGTATAGGATTGATGAATTGATGCATCGATGATGTGCGTGCCACTCTTGCATCTGCATGCATTACGGCATGGTCGGCTCTAAGAGAGAAACGCGCTTGCTGCACCACCATTTCGATATGAATTACAGTAGCTGCTACTATATATTTCTGTGCCGTGTTCAGATGGCTGGGTATTTGGACTTGACTGCGTTGCTGCAGTTACAGTGGACGTAAAACAACCAGTTTCTGCCGGCAACGTCCGACTGAGGGCCAGGCAGCGAGCAGACTTGGCAACACATGTTTGGAATGTTAAAGCACGCGGACTTGGTATTGTAGCAAGATCATCACAGACTGGAAAAAGAACTAGCTGCAAAGTAATTCTTCATGGCCTGGAGTGTTCCAAAGAGAAAAAAACTTCTCCCCCCGGGGCATATAAATGCTGGTGCTCGAGCTTCACAATATAATGTACACGCATTCGAGAAGAAACAAATCAGGACTGTTCAACGGGACTGGGATTACACTCTTTGACACAATAATAACATTAATCTTAATTCAACACAACTCTCCTTTCAAGCGAACAAGGAAAAGATGACGCTCTGACGAGCCACGGCATCACAAAACCAAACAAACGGCCCAATAATATATACTCTCTCCATTCCTTGATGTAAGGTGTATAGTTTTTTCAGAAAAATTTCAAAATATAAGGTATAATGCGATTTATGGACAATTTTACCCATCCAAAAATGAATCCTAATTTATATGGTGTATTGTTTTCAATTTGTGTCTATTAGGATCTCACATCTCCCAGAGGAAGATGAGTCCACTGTATGCCAAATCCTCATATCTTAATATTCATGCAGAAAACTATACACCTTACATTCAGAAATGGAGAGAGTATACAGAATTGCAGATACATCGTTGACCAAAACTCGGGGCAGGCGAGCTCTTTGGCCACTTTTTTGACACACCAAACAAAGAAAACAACAGAAGCTCGATCGGTCTGGTGCACTACTGCAAATGAAACAACAGGGGCTGTGTTTCGAATTACACCGGTTCAGGACCTTAGCCTGCCACACCTGGTACACACATGGTGCTCCGTTCAGAAGCTGATCGACGGCGCACTCCACAAAGAGCTGAAACGTTATGTCAGCTTTGTTTTTTGTGCTAATGTGCGCCGCTTGTAGTAACATGTGCGCCGCCCCCATTAGCTTCCTCGGCAGGGGCCGTTTCCAGAGAGTTGCTGTTCACTGACCGCAAGGTTCCAGCTCTGCCCTCCCAGCTTGACCGCCTAGAATGCATGCCTGCTCGGCCTTCCACAAGCTCTGGCGAAAGTTCATCTTGGCTAACATCTGGAGATACATGGGTTACTCTCCCCTCTTTCGCACCCAACAGGCCCCCCAGACCTACTTCCAAGTCGCTAATATCAGCTGCCGTCCTTGGTTCATCCCAGGACAGTGGCTTCCTGCCCATTTCAAGATCTCCAACAGGCTTGCCCATGTTGGGGCTCATGAAACCCCCGGATGCTGATCGTGCTTGTTGAAGACCTTGCTCTATTGTGACCCTTGCCCGGAAATCGTTCTTCGAAGGAGGAATAGAGCTGCAGAATATCTCTAGAATATTGTTCAGAATACCTCTGTGATACGGGTTAGCCCGACGATCATAGCGATACCTGAAATTTTCATAAGTTGTCTACAAAAAGAATATAGGTATATGATTAGCTATTGAATTGCAAGTGCTACGAATTAGGAGATGCTTATTGAAATGGAACAAACACCTACCTGATTGGTGCTCATCAGATAGAAATGAAAGACAGACAGACCACCAACAAACCATACACAAAGAAAACAGTAGATAATAAGAACAATTGAGGCTGGTGTCTTTAACATTGCCCTCAGAATTGACGTCTGCTCAGCATCTCTAATCTTGATTATGTACACCCAACAAAAGGCAAATACATAGAGGCAGATTAATGTGGTGGAGAACACAAACATGTAGAAGAATCGATAATTGCGCTGCACAAAATATACGATAATGATTAGACCAAGCTGATATTGAAGATAAGTCAGTGGAAATCCTATAATTAGAAATGTCAGCACAAAGAGCAACTCTAGAAATACATGTGAACATGCCCAAGCACTATGCATTTTCAATATAAGGATAAGTTACAAATTGCTAGAAACCTCCAAACTTACCAGCCCTATGCATTGGCCAACCCATGGGCAGTGATGATCAAACCGTTCCACACAGTTATTGCAAATAGAACAGTGTGAGCACCGAGGCGGTCGGTAAAGCAAGCAGGTGTCACAGTATTTAACCTTCACAGTGATTCCATTTACAATGACGTCCTTTGTCCGAGGCAAACGGAATTGTTGTGGTGTCTGACCTTGAATATAATTACTCCCATCAATGCTTTCAGGTTCAGGAGGATGAGTATTACGAGGTATTATACCAGGGTCTCTACCAGATGTAAGAAGAAGTAGCATCAAATCCTAGAAAAGAAAACGAAGATCAGTTGTGTTTACATTTCATTAGAAATAGATGAATACTCCGTATTACCTAGGAAAAGTATGTGGAAACCTATCATCCAAACAACCATGGCAACTGCTATGCACAGTAAACAAAATAAAATAACTTTGCTCGAAACCATTTTACAAGGTTAAGTAATGGCTTACATAAACGGTGAAGACAACCACCACTACCATCACTGAGATACCACAATGATCAGGAAAGTCATTCATGAGATGTCTGGCGACAAATACGCAGAACACCGCCACTGGTGCAACGATGAGGAACATGGTGAGAAATATGGATCTCACATCAGGCCCAAATATAAATCTCCCTTGCAAGAAGAATCTCTGGAAAATCCAAAAACATGTCATCAAGAAAATTAGCAAATGTTGTGGAAGCTTGCAAGAAATCATAGCAAACATTAGATGATTTTGACTTGAAACAGTCAGACAACCTAAATAGCAGCAAGAGCTTTCCTGTGAAGCCCTGCAAGTTGCAAACCCTTGGCAGGAGAATAAGCATCTATTGGATTCAAGTTAAAGCTCCTAAACACGGCCCGATGGCAAAGCTAAACTCAGGGGCGGCGCGTCTTGGAGACCATCCTGGGCTGTGGCCCGATCTTTTCAAGACAATTTCCCTTTTAAACAGTACTCTGAGCGGAGCCCATCAAATATTAAGATGTGTGTACATATTTCTATATGGGCCCGTGCTATCTCATGGGCTTATGAAATTGACCCTGTCTTGTTTGACCGTCATGCTCCGCCACTGGCTGAGCTATCATAAATTTTCAAAAGCTAAAGCTAAAGAAGTATGTATCTTTCTGAAAACTATTTTGATTATTAAGTTCAATTAAAAGATATAAACATCAAGCCAGGACAAATGTAGAGAAAAGCAAACAAAATGCAACATATCTTGTCTTCCCAAACCATATGACAAAGCTTATGAAAATATTGACATGAATACAGTCCATCGTATCTAAGAGCTAGCAAGAAAAATTGTAGGTGAAATCAATTACATATTATGTCAAGGCAAACAAAAATATCACACCTATTAAACTATGTTGACAAACTAGCAGGCTTGGATCTCAGGAAGTTGTCTGAAATCCTCGTTATCAACTTTGACTTAACAATGTTGGTAGTAATCGCAAGAAAACATAGGTGGTTTCATATTTACAGGTACAACTCCTTACTCTGTGCAGTTTCACTTTCACCTATCTACTAATTGAAATAAGTTGCATGCAGCTAACGCGTAGGCATCCTCACAAATACTAAATCACAATCAGTTCCCTGTTCAGCGTGGAGACATAGACCAATAATCAAAATTGTGGATCACATTTCCAGCTAAAGTCTATTGATTTTACTGCTAAACATACATTCCACCTGAATTTATCTGAATGCAATACTATTTCGCTTAAATGGTTGTATATACTCAAATGATATATATATTATGGATATTTTTTCAAATAGGACTAAAATTTCATTCTTCCGTTGAGACAGCCATTACAGTGCTTCAATTTGAGTGCTTTTTTTTAATGAAAACAGTAGTATAATGCGAACCTTCCAATGGAACAATAGGAATTGTGAATACCTAACGGACTATCGAAAATTTCACTCACGAAGAACTTGTAGCCTGGGTAACATTAGCCGCTCATGAAAAAAAGTTAATAACTCAATTTCATCCAAATAGAAATGCCTCCTAGGGCGATACACAAGACAAAGAGAGGGTGGGGAAGAAAGAGAGAGAGCTTACGTTGTTTCCGCGCCAAACCTGGTAAACCCTAGGCTGCTCGCCGGCGTCGCAGCCGCCGTCGGAGCGGGAGGGCCGTGGCGCGTACATCCCGCCAGCCTCAGGTAGAGGCAGGAAACCCTAGGGCACCCGGCCTCCTCCCCTAAGGCAGATGATGGCCGGTCCGTCCTGCCTCGCCTCCCCCAGGGAGAGGTCTGGAAGCAACGCCGCCAGGCCAAGGTCGCCCCGGCGAAGAGGGCTGCTATGGAGGCGGAGGCGGAAGAGAGGAGAGAGAGAGGGGTGGGAGGGGAGGAGGACCAGGAGGTCTTCGGGCTCGGCCGCGGTCGGGTCAGGGCCGGACGACAGGGAGAGACGTGGTCGCGTGTCTGCTTTTAACTGGGCGCGCTCGCGCGGATGGTCGCGTGCATGACGTCTCTAAACGCATTTCTGCAACCGGAGCTCGGCCCATGAAGAGGAGCTCCCTTCGTATATAAGGTCGAGAAAGGTTGCTGGGTCGGCCCAAACGGTTTTGAGATTTAATTTTGTAAATAACTACTCCCTCCGTTTTTTAATATAAGATGTTTTAGGTGGTACACATGTTGTCTATATCCACACTAAAATGAGTGAACATACACACAAAAATGTGTCCACATACATTTGTGTGCATGTGCATGTGGACAAAAGTTAAAACATCTTATATTAAAAAACGGAGGGAGTATAAAATAAAAAGTGAGTGGAGATTTTTGGCTCCAAAGATCTACTGCTCCCTCAATTTAAAAGAAAATCGTCACTATATAGGATATGGAATCAAAAAGGTTGCTTCCTATGGGAATGGGAGAGTCTTATATAGGCAGGCCCTGAAAAACTAGTCACTGAAGCTATGTCTCGGGAGGATCGAACGCATTTAAAATTCAAATGGCTGGGGATTTTCTTTGGGTAATAGCCACCGTTTTATTTTTTCAGTAATACTCATAGCGATACAATACTTTAATTGAAGTAGTTGAAGCGAAGTCGACATGTATCACTCTAAGCAAGCGAGAGGGCAAATTTTTGCACCTCCATATTCAAAACCTTAATTGAAGTAGTTGAAGCGAAGTCGACATCTCAGATTTTAATCGCATTCAGCACATCGCTGAATTTCCACAGGAAGCTCTGTTCAATCTATTGATCATCTCGAGACAATCTGAGTCTGATGTGGAGCGAACCTCATGGCGAGATTCGATCCGTTGTTGGCCCGATCTTTCACGGCACAAACCTCCATCGCAGCAAGTAACAATCGCAGGCTTACGAAGATATTCACAAACCCTGCAGAAACAACACGCAAACCCTTCTAGTCGAAGGAATAACGTGGACGAACCGTATAGGCTCAGCTTGTAATCTCCTACGCGTCGCAGGACCTCACACGCCAGTAGAGGTTTTTGCAAAGATTCCTCAACAAACTTAGGGATTTTTAGTCAGCTTTCTCCAAACTCGATACGAGGATTTTAACCCCAAACACACATCGTGTCTATTTCTTATAACTCCAATCTAACTTTTACAACGCACGCACCTGGCTCTATATAATAGCCGACCTGACCAAGACTTAGAAAACAAGAAAAATACACTCACGTAAATAGATGGGACTCTATATGGAAATAACAAACCGACATATTCTAAATAGCCTGAATTTGGATACGCCATGTTCTGATCTCGCGTCGTGGGTGGACCCCAGCCAACCTCCTGTAGCGTACAAAATCTCCAGGATCGATACATGCCAGAAATAGTTACCATCTGTTCCGGTGGTCGTGACCTTCCAAAGAAATAGCCGATCTCATCTCTAGCAACATCAATTATTTCCATATATTTCTCTTTGACCGGCAGGAATAAAAACAGAAAATGGATCTTGGTATTTTCCTTCACAAAACAGCCACGTATCTTCTCATGAAAATACGTACATGCATGTAGACCATAATCAATATAATTATGCATGTGCCTCCGGCCGCTAAATCCATGCAAGTTCAGCTCCAATCCATGCACGTTCAGCTCCAACTCGTTTGCTTGCTTCTGACCTGAATTCATCTCAATGTCCATGCACGATGAAAATACTCCTTCATGCTTTGTATCAAGTATATCATCAACGGCAATACATGCAGATGCTGCCGTATCATCCTCCCCCTCTTCAATGGAAACCGTCCTCGGTTTCGAGTCAATATCTTCAGCAAAATTTTGATCCATGGATTGAACTAGTGTAGAAAAAACTGCAGCAACATCGGCCTCTTTCTTTTCTTCTTCTATTTGATCTTTCAGCTTTTGCAGCCTATCTTTCCTCCAGATTTTAAATGGCTTCTTCTCCATTGGCATGAGAACGTACAGCTTATCCCTTTTGATACTGTATGTGTTGCCGAGACAGCTGTATGTTGCACCGTTCTCCTCACACCATGGTTCTCCCAGTAGCAAATGGCAGGAACCCATCGCCACCGGTATCACATCACAACGAATTTCACCAGAAAAATTGCCAACCGAAAACTGTACCGTAGTTTGCTGTGTGATTTCGAGCTTGTCGTGGCACCGCCTCAATGAGTAGGGTCGTGGATGTGGTGTCGTCGATAGCTCCAGCTTCTCCACCATGTCGACGCCGACCGCGTTGATCGCACTGTCGTGGTCGATTGTCGTTGCACAAGCTCTCTCTCCTACTTTACAATAGGTGTGAAAAAGCTCGGCGCCGTAGCCTTCCTCCTCCAGCATGAAATCGCTAGACAACTTCCAGTAGCTCCTCCTCGGAGATGACGCGCTGGCCATCTCCTCCGCCATGCCGTGAGCAACTTGGTGCTCTGATACCAGATGATGTGGAGCGAACCTCATGGCGAGATTCGATCCGTTGTTGGCCCGATCTTTCACGGCACAAACCTCCATCGCAGCAAGTAACAATCGCAGGCTTACGAAGATATTCACAAACCCCGCAGAAACAACACGCAAACCCTTCTAGTCGAAGGAATAACGTGGACGAACCGTATAGGCTCAGCTTGTAATCTCCTACGCGTCGCAGGACCTCACACGCCAGTAGAGGTTTTTGCAAAGATTCCTCAACAAACTTAGGGATTTTTAGTCAGCTTTCCCCAAACTCGATACGAGGATTTTAACCCCAAACACACATCGTGTCTATTTCTTATAACTCCAATCTAACTTTTACAACGCACGCACCTGGCTCTATATAATAGCCGACCTGACCAAGACTTAGAAAACAAGAAAAATACACTCACGTAAATAGATGGGACTCTATATGGAAATAACAAACCGACATATTCTAAATAGCCTGAATTTGGATACGCCATGTTCTGATCTCGCGTCGTGGGTGGACCCCAGCCAACCTCCTGTAGCGTACAAAATCTCCAGGATCGATACATGCCAGAAATAGTTACCATCTGTTCCGGTGGTCGTGACCTTCCAAAGAAATAGCCGATCTCATCTCTAGCAACATCAATTATTTCCATATATTTCTCTTTGACCGGCAGGAATAAAAACAGAAAATGGATCTTGGTATTTTCCTTCACAAAACAGCCACGTATCTTCTCATGAAAATACGTACATGCATGTAGACCATAATCAATATAATTATGCATGTGCCTCCGGCCGCTAAATCCATGCAAGTTCAGCTCCAATCCATGCACGTTCAGCTCCAACTCGTTTGCTTGCTTCTGACCTGAATTCATCTCAATGTCCATGCACGATGAAAATACTCCTTCATGCTTTGTATCAAGTATATCATCAACGGCAATACATGCAGATGCTGCCGTATCAGAGTCGATCATGATGACTTCGTGAGTTTAAGGTCTAGGGCCAATGCCAAGGCCTCTAGACATGCTAGCGCCTCGATGACCATATGATCTCCAATACCCTCCACCACCACTACCGAGCCACTCAAGAAGCCTCCGCTTGGTGATCAGCATACTCCCTCCATCCACAAAAGAGTAGACGTTTGGGTTTTCTAAGGCAAATTAAAGATTTTGCAGAAAACTCTTCCACCTCTCATTTAAGCTACCGGCCAACACTGGGGTAATTTCTAGACATAGACCGAGGGCTAGGTGCAAAATTGACTCTGAAAACATAGACGTATACTTATTTTCGGAAAAACGTTGGACCCTATAGGTCCACTCTTATACGGACAGAGGGAGTACAACAGCCACCGCCCTTGCATGTCATGTCTTTCTCATCACCGATTTGGTATTTATTTTATATACGCCCGTGGGTGGTGTAATCCATTTCCTTGTCGGATGATACTTTGTTCTTGCATGCTCAAGCATGTTCCAGGTCTGGCAAGATTACACAAAGTTGGAGTAGGTGATAGAGGTCTCCAGAGAAAAACTCATGAATAGCTTTGTGCAGCTCTTCATGCTTGAGGAAATTGGGGCGCCTCGATGACCATATGATCTCCAATACCCTCCAAGAAACTTCCATACGCTCCGTGATCGAGTCGGGTAACACCGCACAAGTGCCCAGACAAAATGGCTCATTGTGCCCTCAAGGAGAAGTGACGCCATGGGTCTACAGGAAAACCAAGTCACCTAAAGCATCGAATCAGAGCATCTCCGTTCGGGCGTCAAAGGAAGCTACTTTTTGATTCCCCATAGGCATTTGGGGCGTGGGACAAAAAATCACGCCCACTCACGACGTCTAAACGTAATTTTCACTCGGCGCGGCACAATATTACGTCCGACACAGCTGGCACACACCCTCCCCATGGGGAGCCGTTAGGCTGCGTCGGACGAAGCCGCGTGAGCCGCCACGTAGGACTCCGACGGGTGTGTCGACCCTGTCATTGGGACAGCGCGTTCGCCACCGACGGTCAAACCGAGTTAATCTCCTCAGTTTCCCAGCTGCTCGCGGCAGAGAGGCGTCGCTTCGCTGTCGGCCGCATCTGCACGACGGCGTCAATACGGCGCGTCTTTTCAAGACAGCGGCATTATTGTCCATCACCCTCTGGCGATGTTAAAATGCGAGCGCTCGCCGGGGGAACGCCACACTCATCTCGCCGCACTCGCACAACCGCCCGCACACCCTCCTCCTCGATCAGGCGCATACGCTGCGCGAGAACAACTATTCGGCGCCGCCGGACATGCTGAAAGGACAAGGATGTCGTCTAGAGGGAGGGGTGAATAGACGATTAAAACTTTTCTGTTTTAGGCTTGATAAATGCGGAATAAAACTAGGTGTTTTAATTTAACAAGCATACAACCTAAATATACTAGACTCACCTATGTGCACCAACAACTTATGCTAAGCAAGGCAAGCAACAAGGATAGCAAGATAAAGAACTTCAAGCACGAAGACTATCACAATGTAAAGTGCATAAGTAAAGAGCTCGGGTATAGAGATAACCGAGGCACACGGAGACGATGATGTATTCCCGAGTTCCTCATTTTTAGGGGAGTACGTCTCGTTAGAGGGGTGTGAGTTTCAAACTCAAACGCCACAAATGACCTCACCCTATTCTCCGATGAACCTTCAAGGCGGAAACCGGCGCCTTTACAGCAATCCCGAGGCATGCATCCACAAAAGGATTAGAGGCTCCCAAGTCACCAACTTGGGGCACGCATCCACAACTGGATTGGAGGCTCCCAAGAACACCACACATCGTCTAGGGTCCAACGACCCAATAGTAACAAGCTCACGAATTTTCACTCCCACGAATCCTCATGGAGAGAGCAAACCGATGCACAAAAGCAAAGGTAAGAACACAAGAAATGCTCAAATCTTTCACTCTTAAATCCCACCAAAAGTAACTAATGCTTGTGGGGGAGAAGAGAAGAAGAACAAATAAGAGAACCACACAAGAACTCCAAGATCAAGATCTACTAGGTTCCCTTCACACTTAGAGGAGAGATGAATTGGTGGAATTATAGATCTAGATCTCCTCTCACTTTTCCCTCAAAGATATGCAAGAATCATGGGAGGGATTGAGAGGTAGGCAAGCTTTTCCAATGTCAACACACTACACACCAGGGACCAAACCTAGGGGCAGCCCTCCTGCCGGGAAAAGTCACCTAAGAGGGCAATGTAACTGCGGGCAAAAACTTTTTCCCGGCAGATCAGCCTGCCCTCTATAACCCTGTCGGCAAAAGTCTTTGCCAGCAGTTTGATAATTCCCGGCAGTTAGCCTGCCTTGCTAGCGATATTATTGCCGGCAGTTAAATTATTTGCGCGTCAGGTAGGTAACCTGCCGGGATGACTTCTGCCGGCAGGCTAGACTATTCCCTGCAGTGTAATTGCCTGAGACACTTTTCTCAGCAGTTTTAGCAATCAGGAAATAAAGCTATTTCTAGCTCCCAGGCACACCCAATTTTCTCCAACTAGGTGCACAATAAAATTGAAGTTTCACAACACATATAAGATATATACTTCAACAGAACCATTCAAATATTCTCTATAAAATTGGGTCACATATAAAACAAAGTTGAAAACTTCATGCGCCCGTGAACAATACATAACATGAGCATTTCTAGAATTTAACACTTGATCTACAAGTAAACAAGAATCTAGGAGCATAAATATGCTTCCACAAGTGAACAAGAATATCATCCATCAAAGCACTACTGAAACCAGAATCTGAACTTGTACACCTCTGCAACAATTTCTCTTGTCAACCTGAAATAAAAAGATGCAGTAAACATTCTATCGGTCCAAATCAAGATATTTTCTAACTCGAAGAGGAAAGACAACATTTGTGTAAATTTTCAGTTTTCTACTTCTGATAAACAATCAAAATAAGAGGAAGATTCATCAACGTCCATACAACATTTGTGTAAATTTTCAGTTTTCTACTTCTGATAAACAATCAAAATAAGAGGAAGATTCATCAGCATGAATTTTCTTGAACAAGTGACATGTGACTCGGCTGTGAGAAATCAACACAGCCAGGACATCCATATATTCCAGCAGAAGTACATGCATATTGAAGTCTCAGTCTTCTTCAAACAAGATAACACAACTTTAAATGCATAAAATGGCTAAATTGCATATAATAGAAGTAAAGAATATCCTGCTGTAGCAAGCAACTAACAAGGCCAAGAGACAAAATAACTTGTTTAGATCACATTAAAAAATATCCACTTTCTGTTTTCAGTTTTCACAAACAAGTAACCGATGGATAATATGCACTTTAATCTCTTAAACAATGCCTGTGATATACACTTTCTGTTTTGAGAAATAAGCACAATGTGGATGATTAAAAAAATTCTATGCACTAAGCACAATGTCAGGGATCAGTTTATAGCAGGAAAGTCAGAAAACCTATGTTCTTCAATCTAACAATTATATGATAGATCTACTTAATGGTACTACTGCAGTTCGTCAGATAAACACACATTTAGAGTCGTGGTTAACCGCTATCGAAGGTGCTCCAAATGTGTTAACTTACTGTACTGTAAAACAAGCGAAACTAAAAGTTAACATAACTCAAACGGTTGCACAAGTAATATGAGATCCAGTTGCACAATATTAAATCAAAAAAGCACATGCAGTGAGATCTGCTATCAATTCACTTAACTCCAAAAAATCAGATGGCATGTCATCACCATTCTGTACCCTTCAAAACACAAGTTAAAATGTATCATATCAGTATATATTAAAATAACGTTTTCGTTACTTCTTAGTGTTACCATGAAGCTGATTTCAAGCTTTAGCTAAGTAGTTAACATGTCCAATTATAAATGTCTAGAAACTAATCCTACTAGAATCCTTATCACATGACAATGTGCTGTTATAAAAACACAAAGAAATTGTGTATCCACACGATACAACAAATAGGTACAAAAGATACCTACCTTGACAAGGAAAGAGTCGCTTAGAGGCTTCATTTCTTTCACATCATCTGCTCTTTCTTGATCCAAAAATTTATCTGGTATGAAACAGTGTAAAGTACACCCAAATGTGAAACAGTCTTGAAAATCCATATCCATGAATATTCTATTGAATTTACAAGAAGTAATCCTTTGTAAGAAACATGGACATAATACCTACAGATATTTTAATGCCAAAGCATACCTTGAAAAACTATTAAAGCTCAGGCAACAAGGTTAAACATGCTACTGGCACTACAGTACATCTTAATTCAGCGTGTTATTAGATTACCCAACAATTCAGCATTTGAACACCACACGTTACCTGCTAATTAACTGTAAGATTAACACCTATGTAAGCAACAATTTTCATTATCACTCAGCGCTTGCGGCTGGCAAATCGAACACACCGGTTGTTGAAAAATCTAAACCCAACAAAATTTGAAGAACATTCAACAAGGCTTGATTATCTCTGTTGCTATTATGGAAAGAAACCCAAACGATCACGGCAATGGAGAATCGGCTTCCAACAGCCGCTGTCAAAGGCAATGTGAAAGAAGGCCTCAAAACGGAACATGCCTATTTCCTAAAGCAGGCAGTGTAAAGGAAGTCAATCTACAATCTACGGAAATTGTACAAATCAAATGTTGTACTGCAACTTAGAAGATATCTCTCAAAAGGCTTTTGCCCCACTTGGGGACAACCGCTCAAGAAGACATCCAGACTAAGGTAAATTGAATTAGTGATTTAATGAATATATAACTATCTAAAAGAAGGGCAGACCACATGGCCATCCGCACCAAATTTTCATCTCCGAAACTAAGCACACATTTTACATGCCTTCGTTGTACAACCATGGGAAAATCGAGCTAAACATGCACCCATGAGATAAATGAGGGAGACCACGGGGGAGCCACCACGATACCTTAGGGGGAGATGATGGTCAGGGCTGCCAGTGGGAGGCAAAATAAAGATCTTGGGACGGCACAAGGACGGCAGGATCTCACGATGGGTACCCATGGATCTGCGCCGGGAAGCTAAGCTGGAGCATGTCGACGGGGTCAAACTCGAGGACGCCACAGCGGCGGACGGCGAGCACCATCCCCACTTGGTTTGCAGCTCCGAGAGCACCACAAAGAAGGCGCCGTCGTCCAGGAACAAGGCCGGCCGCGCTCCCCCACCGCATTTGGTTTGCAGTTCCGGGAGCACCGGGAAGAAGGCGCCGTCAACCAGGAACACGGCCGGCCGCGCTCCCGGGTTCCTGGGACGCTCGCCGCCACGTGCTGCATAGCGGTGGCCGACGGATGTTTAACCAGGGCTCTGGTCGGCCAAATTCTTGCCGGGGGAATGATACACAGAGAGAAAGCAGTGGCTACGGGTGAGGGCGGCGGGGTCAAGGCTGGGGCATGGGAGCGATGTGGATTGGTGTGGGGGATTTGGCGGGGAGAAAGAGAGGAGAGGTGTCCGACGAGGCAATGCGAGTGCGGTTGAGCGGAGAGGCTGCAGCACGGACCGGAGACGGGCACGAGAGAAGACAATACTCGGCGGCGGCGTGTGAGGGAGGGGCGCGCAATTGGTGATTTAGATCTAGGGCTTTTTGGGGGAATTTTTTTTCCCCACTTTACTTGGTACATATCCGATTTGCCCTCCATTACTTTGACCTAGGGGTAAACGGATAGGATAATTTCCGCACCGAATCCGCCGCCGAATCCGTTTTAAAGAATCCATATCTGGTTTTAAAGAATCCGACGGATAAGGATATCCGATTCCGAACTGAACACCCGGATACGGTATAGGATATGGTATGGAAAATAACATCCGAATATGAATTATCCGAAAATTAATTAGGATTATCCGATGGTTATAATCCGAATAATCCGATTTTCTACCGAAATGTCTAAACTGACAGAGCATAATTTGTAGTTAGTGAGTTGTAGAGTTCATCCGTGAACAACTACTCACTCACATGGTCATTGTACAAACTATGTAATACAAGTTTGTTAGGTTATTAAGGTATAGAGCGATTATTTTTAGTTTTGTGGGTTGATGATGTACATTGCGTGTACCGATCCGATTAATTTTATTCCGCCCCGAATCCGCTCCATTTCCGTTCCGAATCCGTGATCATATACATCCGCGACCGAATCCGCAACCGTTCATTATCCGATCCGATCCGAATCCGAGTAAAAATTGTGGTAAAGGATATGGTAGAGGTAAAATCCGATCCGATCCGTTACATCCCTACTTTGACCCTCCTTTTTTGCCACACTTTTCTTTGCTAGTTTTTTTTTTGCCCCTGATATATGGGACACATGTAATGACCAGAATACCCCAATCATAAATCATTGAGCTGGGTCGATTGAGCTGAGCTCTGTTCGTCGTTTCCTCAGAGAGCTCCCAGGTCCGTCCAGGAATCAGACGGCGGCGGCGCCACCCCCCATGGCGGCCGGAGCTAGAGAGGGCACCGCGGAAACTCCCACGGCGGCGGCAATCCCTCGGCGCTAGGTACGACTCCTTCAGGGCGGCGACAACTCTCACGGATGAGAGCTAGGGTTAGAATTTGGGGCTCCGGCCGTCCGTCGACGACGAGCTGGCTGCAGCTCCCTTGTCTTGATTGAGGTCCCCGTCTTGATTTAATTCGTTGCTCGTCCCTGCTCCTCCTAAGTGTCTGCCGTTTTTTCATTTGGTTGCAGAGTATTGGATGCACAGGATGGATTTTGGATGAATTCCTGCGGCTAATTGTTCGTGATAGCTAAAGTGTTGCAGCCGAGCTGAGCTTGCGTGCGACATAGCAGCAGATAGGAGGAGCTAGGATATCTTGATTTACCAGTACCACACAGGCGGCGAGCGGCACGGGGGCAGCAGCTAGCTACACGGGGTGGCGCTAGGGGCAGCAGCTAGCTGCGGGGGTGGGCGGCGCGTGGGCAGCAGCGCCGCCGGTGGCAGCAATGCGAGAGCGGCGGCGCGGGGCAGAGCTGTTCTAGCTAGGATTCATCAGCTCAGGACGAACAGGGAAGAAACAGATTGAGGAATCGAATCAACTCACGTACAGGGACGTGCAGGGGTATATTTGTCTTACACATATTGTCTATTTTCTTAGAAGGCCAAAAAATATACAGAAGGGCAAAAAAGAAACTAGCAAAGAAAAGTGTGGCAAAAAGGGAGGGTCAAAGTAATGGAGGGCAAATCGGATATGTACCAAGTAAAGTGGGGCAAAAAATAAAATTCCCCGCTTTTTGGTGCGCGGCGGCTGCTGGCCTTTTAGCACCGCGACAGAAATATTTCGCTCCCGCCCACACGATGCAAAAGCAAAACACGCGCCAGAAATTTCGCTACCCCCCGCCAGCCGAGATGTGCTAGAACCTACATGTGCCGGCAGGTTATCTGCCTCTGTAGTTCTTGATTTTTGACGACAGTTCTTTGCTGGAGATTTTCAACTTGTCCTGGCAGTTCATCTTTGCCGGCAGGCTACTTTTCCTAGCAGGCATATTGCCCTCTAAAGTCGATTATTGCTGCAGCTCTCTGCCCTTAGTTTGGTCCATGGTGTAGTGACAATGGAGGAGAGAGAGGGGAAAAACCTCTTGTTGTTGGGGAAGAAGGGGGCCTTTTTAGGGTCCCCACGAAAAAGAGAGCCGTTGCAGAAAAACAGCAGACCGGAAATTTCTGGACCTCCGAAAAAACGGCTAAGTCCCCCAAAATTTCGGTATTGTTCTTAGACCGGAAATTTGGCCGGAAATTTCTGGTGCCCCGCCGCCGCCCCCAGAAAACAGCAGAAACACCAACACGAAGTCGACAATAACTTTTGCATCTGGACTCCGTTTTTTGTTCTTGGGCTCGTTGGAATCACCGCAACGAGCACTACAAGATCATGCAGCGAAACCTCATAGTCTAACAAGGGAGGATAAAACCAAATGGGGAAAGGTTAGACCTACCTCTTGATAAAAGAACAACCGGTCAAACCTCCAATATCAAAAACATAATAAGTTTTTCATCCGGACTCTGTTTTCTATGATCTTGGGCTTGTTTCGAAGATAATCACAAGCTCTACAAGATCATGCATATACACATCATAGTCCATCATGTGAGGAGGAAACAACAAGAAGAGAGTTTGACCTCTCTTAGTAAAGACAAACCGGTAAAACCTCCAACATCAAAAACGCAACAAGATATTCATATGAAATCCGTTTTTGATGAACTAGAGCTTGGCATGGAGATGAACACAAGCTCTAAATCCTCACATTGGATAAAAGCCAAATAAGAACCAAGAAAGATGATATGCCAAGTATGCAAACGTTTGAGCTCTCCACAAAGATGCGATCAAGTTACTCACTCGAGAGCCCCTCTTGATAGTACGCTATCGATCCTATAACCCGGCCTCCCAAAGCATGAGACTGATAAAATAGAAAAACTATCAAGATCATACCTTTGCCTTGAGCATTCCACTTGAGCTAGATGATGACGATCTTGAATCTCTCAAGTTGGAGCATCTTTTCTTGATCGTGCTTGCTAGCATATGCTTGATGAAGACTTTTTCAAATACTCCCCCATACTCCATTATGGGAGAACCGCTTGGCTCCGTCTTCATGTATCCATTGTAAGCTTCAATCAAATGATATCTTCCGAGATGGATCATATTGAACTTGCACTTCATAGACTTCTAAATGTGTTGATCAATGTTGACTTCATTATTTGCACATTGACTTGATCAACCTTGCACCTCATCTTATTTTCTTAATATATATGATGACTTGGAGATAAACATGAATGTTCACTCAAACTTCTTTTCCAAGCCACACTTTCAATAAGCTCAACTATACACATGACCATTCTTCATATAAACCTTTGAATAGAGCATTGATCATCATGTAATCTTCTAGAGTCTAACACATGAACTCCAATATTTTCCTATGGACAAGATCTATAAGAATATCTCAGTGCAAACATTAGTACATGAGGATTGTCATTAATTGCCAAAACCACGCATGGGGCAACATGCACTTTCAATCTCCCCCCTTTTGGTAATTGACGACAATCCCTTTACGAGGGTTTATATAAAGAATTAATCAACCATGCAACGCAAAAAGCAAGGATGCAAGAGAACAAAACCATATTCCCTAAACCCTCTAAATCTCTCCCCCATTGGCATCCATTTCCGAAATGGGTGAAAAATTAAGAAGGCCAATATAATAAGAGCCCCCCCCCCCCCCATAATGTGTGCATTTCTCATGATATGAGTGAAATCAAATGCATATATCCAATGACGAATAGATGGAGGGAGATCAAACTATATTGAGGATCCAAAAATGCAAAAGAATATCAAAGAGAGGGATACTTCGACGAAAGAAGCAAGCAATTAAAGGGATCCAAAAAATGGTCTAAACATCAAGAGAGAACTCCCCAAGGTACTTGCACAAAGTATGATTTGCATTTCAATATGGTGTGCACAACATGGAATCCTCACTCCCTCCTAGATAATTTCGAACACAAACAAGTGCAAGAGAGCATATATGTAAAAAGAAGCAATGCAACTTGCAAAACAAATGTTGAGCAACAAGAGCGAGGAGCGACAAATAAATACTTGCTCAACCGAAAAGAGATGGGTGTCTCATGGAAAGGCATTTTGGGAGACTAAGGCAAGGATGAGAGTAAGCATCATCATAGTCTCAATATATGAGGCACATAGTGCATATTATGTCTTTCCCATACACACAATCCAAAGAATAGCAAAAAGGTCCACAAGCTTATTAAGATGCAAAAGTATACCAAATGAAAAGCAAAGCTTGTGCCATTTAGAAACCACCAAAGAATCAAAAGTAATAAAAAGTGGTCACTAAAGAGTTGGAATACAATTAAAGATGTAACTACTTTCATGTGTATAAGTTTCTAAATAGACGTCAATCATGAAGATATAAGTTCACAAAGAAACATGCACACACAAAATAGGTACTAACGTAAACAACATGATATCCAAGAGGAAGTTATACATACAACAATAAGATCCTTGCTTAAAAGCATAGCACAAAGCTCAATTTTATCTTAAAGGGATATAGATGAACTTACAACACACACTCATCATAGCATCAAAAATATCCACAAGGAAAAAAGTCATAGTTGGGATGCTCCGAGAAAGATAACAAGTATCACAAAAAAAGGCAAATGATTTTGAGAATTCATCAATATTGCACATGGGAGACTTTAGTAGAATATGCTAGATTAACATATTTGGGATCGGTGAATCATAAAAATGATTATATATATTACCCTTGATATGTAATCATCCCGACTTACTCACATTTGCAATAAGGATGTTTTGATAAGAACTTTGCAAGAACCAAATCAATTGCAACAAAAGAAATTCATGACAAGATACAACCTACACAAGGTTGAAAGTTAGAAATGTATGCAAGAGCTCGATACTTGTTACCGAGATAGCATTGGGTGATGTAGAAGATAAGAGCTCACGATCATCCGAGCTTGGCTCCAATAAGCACATGGTGATAACACCTTCCTTGTAAATGAGACAAGCTTCCAATGCATCTCGAGTGTACCTAAAACAAATTCAAGAACAACATGGTACCCAAACTCATTGGGTCCAAGTGGTTAGAACAACCACAATACATAGGACAAACTCCACATAAATATGTGCATATTGATATGAAATTGAATTTCATGCACATCTTAGCATTTAGGATTTGATGGAGTTTATCCTATATATTGGATCAACAAAATAAGCATGCCATAAGATATACATATAATAAATATGCATGCACAAGACTTTCAAGAACCAAATGAGATACAATTTAGACAAAACACCAATTAAACCAAGAAAGCACACACAAGTGTGACAAGAAAATGAATTGCCCAAATTATATCAAAGACCCAAATCAACACAAGATTGGATATACTAATTTGAAAAGATACCAAATGAAAATAGGATCAAGGAAAGAACCAAACCCTCTACACTTTTCATGATGGCACAAAGTACCAAGACTAAAAATGTTTGTCTTCCAAAGAGACACATCATCGGGATCAAAAACCAATTTGAAGACAACTAATATTCAAAAGCATATAGGATAGCTCCCCCAAGATGTGTGAATTATTTATGATCTTGCATTTTAATACAAAATGCACACAAATGTGATCATCACTCTCCATATATATTCAAACACTAGTCATGTTCAAGAAAAGCAATAAGATACATACCAATTTAAAGAATGGTGTTCTACTCAATGTAGGATAGCTTCCCCAAGAATAGTGCATTATGTAAAAATGACTTGTATGTAAATGCACAAGAATTGGATCATTGCCTTTCCTAACTCAAGAAGCACAAAACAAATTTTGAGTAGAGCAAAAAGGATCCAAAAGATACAAGCAAGACAAAAAGGAGTTTGATAAAACAAGTTTTGGCAATAAAAGAAGGCAATTCAAAGAAAGAGCCAAAAATGAAGATGGTCTACAAATTCCACCCCAATTATGAGTATCACTTGAGGGAGTATATGGAGATATTTCTCGGTGGTATAAAGGAATGATATTCAAGACCAACTTCACAAGAAATAAGCATATGGCAAAGGATATGAATTGAAAAACATGCTTAGATAGAGATTCTTGACGGTTTCAATTAATCAACGATCATGCAAGGCCCCAAGAAACTCTCTCACAAACAAGATCCAAAAGATTAGAGACACAAGGCATCTAAAGATATAAACGGTGAGACCCATTGAGAGCTCCTCAACGATTTGGGCTTTCTGGCCATCCGATCCTCCCCGCTCCGTGCCTCCGCACCGTCCGATCACCGCCGGCTCCTAGAGTCGGCATGATCAGGGATTCGCAAAGTCGCTAACCGTACCAATCCTCGTGCACCCACTCTCGCTGAAGTCCTACGTGGATCACCCCTGTAGCCCAAGGGCCCACCCGTCGGCCTCACGCTTCGCGTTTAATCGGTGTGGCGGACGTGCTAGAGGGGTGCAGATTCGTAGCGCGTTCATCCCATTGGTCGATTTTGTTCATTTACCATACTAGGTTTTAGCCAATGCATTACGTTCCCCTCTAGTAGAGCTTTCTGCGTACGTGGTTCCTTCCCCCTCTCTCTCGCTGACGATGGGCCCTTTCCTCTCCGAGGCTCACAGGTCGGTTGCTCGGGACGTTGCGTCGCCGATGTTTCCCTGCTATGCGTCGCCGCTGCGTATTTTCTACAGTATGTCGGGGCACGCTGGTATTTCGCACGATCGTCGGGTACGTTGCACTGTTCGTGATGTCAGGGAGAATTCGGGCCCGATTTCTCCGTCCGAGCTGGCCTCTCTCCATTCGTCGGCGGGTACGTTGCACTGTGCTGGTGGTCAGAATGAATTCGGGCCCGATTTCACGTGTCGCTGGCGGCTCGCCATTGGTTCTACGTCATCGACCTAAATACAGTGGTTCAGGGGTACGGTGGGGAAATATATCGGGCCCGTCTTCGATCCTCTTAATGGCGTCTCGCTATTGGCTCATTTCTACAGTACGTTGGGGCACGATCGGGTTTTCGTCATTTGATGTTGCGTACACTGTGGTCGTGTTTATATACTCCTTTGCAACCTTCCTATCCTTTCCACCGTCCCCATTTTCTTCTCCCTGCACATTTTCTTTCCCTTCGTTTTCCCTTTCAGGTTCGTGGTTGAGGATTTGCCATGGATCGTTCCATCCTAGCCGGCGTGGCCCTTCTACCATTAACGTTCGTAAGGTACTAATCTGTTTTAGTTGTTGTGTCTCCGGGATCTGTGCTTTTATGGTTTGTATATATCTTCTTTCCTTATTTGGTTGTGCTTTCTTTTCTCTGTGTTTGTTTCAGTTTGTCGTCTTAATGGGGAGCGTCTCAGCCGTAGTTGTTCTTGCTCTTGTCAAACTCTGTGTGGTGAGTTCTCCTCTTCGGTGCCCATCGTTCTCTTCTATTTGGTTTTCTTTCTTGCATTTAAATATAAACGGTGAGACCCATTGAGAGCTCCTCAGCTTTGTGCCGATGCGAGATCCTCTGTTTGTCTGGATCTGTTTTTTTGGTGCTGTTTGTTATTGTTGAAAGATTGAGCGTCTTGGTTTGTTTGTTCTTTCGTGTGAGGCATCGCGGTACTGTTTTTGGTTTGCAGGCGGTTTGCTAGGCACGTATTTTGATCCTGTTTTTTGCTCTTACTGTTTTTTTATGGGGTGTGTTCTGGCCGGAGGTGTAACCCTCCTGTGTTTGTTTTTTTTTGTTTCAGGTCGTGTTCTGGTGGAAGGCATCGCTGCTGTTGGTTTTCTTATAGGTAGTCTCGCCGACTCGATGTTTTTAATATTGGTACTTTGCCCGGGTCGGTGGCTCTAATAGAATATTGTTTTGTATTGCAGATTCGCCTGTTAAATGTCGTTTATGAAATAATGTTTTGTTTCGCTGTGTCGCTGGCTCGGTGACATTGATAGAATAAGGCATTGGCGGTTCTGTTTTTTGTTTACAGACGGTTTTGTTAAGCACGTATTTTGGTTCTGTTTGTTTTGGTGCTGTTTGTTAACTTTTTGTAATGGGTCTGTTCTTGCGTAACACTTGTGTGTTTGTTTTTTTGTTTCAGGTCGTTTCCTGGTGTCGTGGGTTTGTCACGTCAGGTGTCATAGATGACTTCGTAGGTGTGGGATTATGCGAGTCAAGCATCTCCGAGCTTGGGATCGCAGGAACAAAGATCAACACAGATTTACCCAGGTTCGGCCCCCTCAATGTGAGGTAAAAGACCTACTTCCTGCCTACCCTAGATTGGTATTGATATGATAATCGAGGTGTTACAATGGAGGCGATCCGATCTGGTACTCGCCGTATGAGCTAGGGTTTGGGGCTTGATAGCTTGACCCGCTCTAAGTCCTGCGAGTCCTCTTTATATACACAGAGGCTCGCTAGGTTACAAAAGGAAACTTCCCCATAAGGAATACATCCACAGAGGCCTACTCGGAGACTACTTGGTCTTCACGTCCTCCGGGATATGTCTTCTAGATCTTTCCCTTATGGCGGTTCAATATTGGGCTTGCTCCCAAGTGGGCCTTCGTCCGTGCGAGTAAGTTAAGTCGCACTGGGCCGCGGGTTAATCCAGAAAGTATTCCCCCGACATTAGCCCCCAAGTTTAGCTTGGATTTCGAGTGAAGGCTCCTTTCTTAACAAACCCCTGAGCCGCGCACGTGAATTATCCCAGCTGAACTCCAATTTTCTTATTTCCAATCTGCGGCTTATAACTCTTCTTGGCGGCTCAAGAACGCGACTTATCCTGCTTGACGGTTGATTTTCAGATCTAAACGTCTTCCGCGTCTGGGTTATTTATCTTGGCTCATCGTTTTCCCCAGCGTTCTGCATCAAGTCCTGCATTACGCATCCGCTACTCCTTTCCGCCGCCTCCAATCTCGCTTCTCGTACTCACAATCCTTCGGTGGATATCTCCATCGATCTGAGAAAAATGTCTCGCCGCAAGTGCAACTGGGAAGGCTCGTGGGTCGACGAAGATTTCCTGGAATCCCTATCTGCACGGGGCCTTCTTCCGCCAAAAGATCAATGCGAATGGCGGGCGGCCGGTGAGGAGGTAATCCCCAATCCTCAACCAGGAGAAGTAGTGATTTTTGCGGAGCATGTTGAGCGCGGGTTCAAGCCCCCGGCTCTCTCTTCTTCCGCTCCTTGATGCAGCGGTTAGGTCTCCGCTTCCATGATATTGGCCCTAATTCGATGTTGCAAGTGAGCAACTTCCACGTCCTCTGCGAAGATTATCTGGGTATCCCGCCTTCAATAGATTTCTGGCTTGCTCTTTTCAATTGCAATAGTCAAAGGGAAACCACAGATGGTCCTTTTCTCCAATGCGGCGCCATTTCCTTCCAACGCCGTAGGGGTAGTATCTTCCCAAAACTAACTCTTGCCAAGAAAATCAAGGAGTGGCAAAGGACATTCTTCTATTGTAAAAACACTTCTCCTGAGGGTGAAATTCCTCTCCTCTTTGGTCTCCTCTTCCCTTCGAGGCTACCGATGCTTGTCTTCCAAACCTGATCCTTCTTCGTTGCCCTTTATCGAATCCCTTCTAGACAAGGTGAGAGCGCTGACACTCCATGGTCTCACTGGATTAGATCTCATATCTTGCTGGACTAAATGGCGAGTTCAGCCTGTGAGTCGCCGCTCGCGGCTTATGATGGATTTCACTTGTCATGCAAATGACGTCGATCGCACTTGCCCTGAAGATTGGGACAAAGGGGAGTGGATAAATTTCATTCGCCGAGTGACGGACGAGGATATTGACTCGTATGACAACGTCGGACTTGCTCCCTTCTGGGCTGAGCACAAGCCTTTTGTGGTAATGTTTACTTGTCACTTGTTTCCTCGAAAATTCCTTTCCCAAAATTGATTATTTCTGACCTGAGCTCCTTTTCAGATCGATCCCTATTTCTGGGTTCTTCCTTCAGAGGACGTCGACTTGAACCAAGGAACCGTGGCTGAGTCGTCAAGGCAAGCCGCAGCCTTTGGCGAAGATACAGTTATGCACGAGGGTAGTGCTTCTGAAGAGGAACAACAAATGGCCGACGCTCTTTTGTCTCGACTCCAAATACACCTTTCCTGGAACTTCCTGAGGTGCCTCGCAGGTCCTCGAAACGTATTTTATGCCAGAGCTCAGAAGACCCCGCAGCCTGAGAAACGTCGCAAAGCCTTGGCATTACTAGCAGAAACAAGAGCTGCCAAATCTTTAAAACTCGCTGATCCCAACAAGGCTACTTTTTCTTCCGAGGCTGTTGAGGATTGCTTCTCAATAAGCTCGGGTAATTGTTTGCGACTCTTCTCCTTTTCTTTTTGTTTTACGTATTTCTGGCAAGGAATTGCTGATCACTACTTCTTTTCATACTCTGTAGGTTCAGATTTGCAAGGTTTATCTTCTCCTTCTCTGGTTGCCTGATGAAGAGTATCCGTGTCGCCTCTGGGTATGGCGCCTTCCTTTTCAATGTTGCGGCTCTGCTAGGTCAGCTTATTAACCCATCAATGTTTTGCAGGGCTATGTCTGAAGAGGCTACCAAGTCTAATTCCCATCCCACTTCTTCTCAGCAAGCTATGAGCGAGGATGATGCTGCTGATGAAAACGTGGGAAACAGTAATGGTGCGACTCAACCAAGGCCCTCCCTGGAGGAAGGTATTGCAGACGCGGCTCCTGCCGCGACTCCAGTCGCAGCTCCATCCACAACTCCTGCTGCTGGTAGGGTATCTACTGAAAATAGAATTCCAGCTCCAGGAAATAGTTCTAAGTCAATCGCAGATGCCATAATTTCTGCTGGAGACAAGCATGCTGCTCTGCTGCGCGGCTTAGTTGAGCAATTTTCTTCAAGTCGCCAGGTACATATACCGTAGCCCCCAAGGATCAAAACCTTGTGTCATCGCACGGGGTGTTGATTCTTTTCCTGGCTTCAAATCTCGAGCCCCCAAATTCCTGGATAATTTACCTATGCGTTTTGCTCTGTTTGTTTTCAGCGTGAACTGTCCTTGCTTGATGCTTCTGGCTCAATAAAGGGTAAAGGCATTTCCATAGACCATCCTGAAATGATGCAGTCTCGCCTGGAGCAGCATAATGAGGTCATTAGGGACCAAGATCAGGAAATAAAATCTCTCAAAGGTCAACTCGACTCCTGCGAAGAGCAATTTAAAGAACTTGAAGCTGATATGCAGCAGCGACTCATGGAGAAAGACGAGGTCATTAGATCTTTGCGAGAAGGGCTGGCTCTTAAATCTGAATTGATTGATCGCCTGAAGGGAGACCACGCAAAGGAACTCGCCGCGCGAGATGAAAAATATAACTCGCTGCTCAAAGCCTTTGAGGGTTTTGGCTCCATGGTCAAATCAGCCGTCCTGCAGCTTGCTGGTTGGTCTTTTATTCCTTTAATCATACATATTTTGGTAACCACGTTAGTCTCTGACTTGTTTCTTGCCTTTTCTTTCTTGACATAGGACCTGAGGCCCCAGTGTCCCGCTCCAATTTGAAGGATCAACTGGTATATCTGTCTGACTCAGCCAGCGCTTCTTAAAGGTTACCAAGGAAGTTATGACGGTAATCACTCCTGCGACTGATGGCCCAACATCTTGCGAGTATTGGATAAATAAACTGCTCAAGGCTCCACATTATGTCTCTGATTGGAAACGATCCTCTGCTCGCGCCGGAGCCGCGCATGTCTTGACATTGCTTCGAGCATATTATCCAGAGATAGATGTTGGCAAGGTTGCTCGCCACGGCCTGGCGATGAGCGCAGATGATACTGAACTGCCAATAAGCGAGTACTTCGATATCTGGAAAGGGATGCGCGGTATGCCACAAAATTTGTTGATAACTTAGACTTGGGCACTTATCTCGATAAATTCAATCTTGATGGGAGCAAGGTGTCAAGGAAAAGTCCTCAGGAGCTGAGTCATCTCGGGCTGCCACTCCAGCAACAGTATCTGGTGGCCCTTCTGCTTCGTCTGGCGGCGCCCTGATTATTAGGACACCTGCGACTGCAACTGCGAGACAAGCCGCGCCAATTCCCACTCCTGTTGCTCGGAAGAGGAAAAATAAATAATGTGGGACATGCCCGTTAGTCTGTAAGATATTCATGTATTATAAACAGTATTTTTTGACCTATAAGCAGGTTCTTTTCTTGATAATTCCATTAAGTAGACGCTCGCGCGGCTCAGTATTTCCTAGGAACATGTGTGTTCAGGGTCGAGAGCGGCCATGATAGGCAATCAAGCTCGATTGACGCCACACCCCAGTACTTTGGTCGCATAATGCAAGACGCTTCTAGCTTAAGGATTGCCACTAGTTTGGCAAAATTTGAGGTGCGATTGGTACTCGCGATGCTCGTAAGGAGCCCTCAAGGGTCAGTGATATATGAAATTCAAAAGACTCAGCGACTCAATGATAGTTGAGGCGAAACGACAAACCCTTGAATGTCAAGGGTGCCGGCTTTATTTCATAATCACTCGATGTTTTACAGGGTGTTACATGATGATGCAGGCCCTTTAATGCGGGTTTTCTATTCCCCGCAGGCCATGCATACTTGATACTCATCGCACTTAGTTGCGAATTAATACTCCTAACGGAGTGGGTTGAACACCTGATTGGTTCAATTTTGAGTCGCTAAAAGCGACTCGGGTCGAGCATGATAGCTCCGATGTATATCTCATGTTGAAGCAGAGAGCAACTTTGTTAAGCGATTAGCCGCACTGAGCTGCGACTTATGTTGAGTTGAGTTTGCTTTGTAAGGTCTCACGATAACTGAGCCCCTTTGGCTGGGGTTGTTGATCGAGGCTGGGTCTATGCACATGCGCCATTTCTTGTCTTCTTTTTGTATCAAGGCGACCTCTGGGGCATTATCTTGCTGATGCGCGACTTCTCGGTGGGTATTTACCATCCGGTGGCTGCATCCTGTTGGCCGCTTCCGCGGTACCTCCAACGCGACTCGTTTTGAGCTGCGATCACCGATCTGCGACTGATACCATGTGAAGAGTTGGCGATACAAGCTTCTTCTGCGAGTACTGAGCCTGCGTTCTCGCATTCTAACGCTCTCTGTCTGTCTCCATATATTGTAATAACACCGTTTGGTCCTGGTATCTTTAACTGTAGGTAGACGTAGCAGGGGCGAGCGGTAAATTTGACATAGGCTTCTCTTCCAAAGATCATGATATGAGCTTTTGACTGCTACAACCTCAAAGTCTAGGAGCTCTGTGCGGAAGTTCCGCTCTGTTCCAAAGCTAACTTCAAGTGTTATCTTTCCGATTGGTCGCGTAACAGCTCCTGGGATTATGCCTTGAATTTCTTTCCTGGATGGTCGCAGCCTTGTCTCGGGTATATTCATTCTTCGGAGCGTGTCTTGATATAGGATGTTTACTCTTCCTCCTCCGTCCATTAGGACCTTACTTAACTTGTATCCCGCGACTTCAGGCGTGACCACAAGCTGGCTGTCCTGGATCTCTTACTTCTGGGGGGTGATCGCCGCGACTCCAAATAACCGATTGCTCTGTCCAGCGACGATACCTTTCTGGCGTTGAAATCTGACCGCTCTTCCCGGCTTCCGTCCGTTGTTTGTACTTCCACTGTATGAAACTGTCCTATGTTTCTTCTAGGTAAAACGTCAGGCCTTGACGAGAGCTAGATTTTTCTTGTGCTGCATCGATCCGCTGCGAGCCGTATCTGGCGTGTCGCCTTCTTTCCACCTCCGGTAATAATGACATTGCGCCTTTGTGTGACCCGCTGGCCTGCCATCTCTCTGCGATGTAAGTCGCAAGGCACGTCGAAGATCCCCTTGCAGTTATTAGGGAGTAAGGCCTTATCACTCTCTTGCTCCTTATCTGGTGTGCGATTTCATCTCGCGACTTGTAATTTCCCTGTTGGGTTCTGTGATAAGCCGCCTGTCCCTTTATCTGTCTTTGCGTACTTGTCAGCTACTGCCAAAAGCTGGTCGAAACTATCAATCTTGTGCTCAGCGCGACTTAATTGTGCACCAACGGCTCAAATCTACAGTTCTTTCTCATAGCTTGTATTGCAGCTTGTACTGTTAAGTTTTTGGCGGAGCCAAGGATCTCCGCGATTCTCTTGATCCAGTCGCCGCTTGATTCGTCCTCTTTTTGAATGCATTGTCTAAGGTTTTTCATATCTTCTGTTTGGAATCTGCGATGAACTTGTCCTTCAAGTCTTCCCATGTGCTTATTGATTTTGATGGCAGCCTTAACAGCCAATCCCTAGCTTCTCCCTGTATTGCCAAGTGGAAGTATTTCGCACGTATTCTTGAGTCACATCAGCCCCTGTTATGCTTGCCTCGTAATCCTATCCATAAGGCAGGGTCTTGGTCACTGCGATAGGTGGTGACTCGCTGCGACTCGTCGAAGTTCGGGGGAAACGAGTGAGCCGTATTTCCTCTCCAAAACATGCTGGTCCTTTCAATAATGAATAGGAGTTTACTGGCGCTGAATCTTCATCTGAATCAGTTTCAATCTGGGATGGCTGAGTCGCTCCGGACGTCCGCGACTCGCCTTCTATCTTCTTTTCTTTTTCCAATGATACCTGCAAACCTGCTAGCTGGTTGACCACTTCTTCGACGCTGCATCACTTTCTCCTCCCCATGATACCTCGTTTTGCGGCTCATTGGCGTGACTCCATACATATTTGCTTGTTGTAAAGCAGCGGTTTGTAGTAGGTCGATCGCATAGCGAGCTTCCTTATCAGCTCGTGTGTCTCCAACCGGTGCTATCTTTGACAATATCCCTATCGCGGCGTGCACGTTGCTCTCTGGGTCGCCGTGGAACTGTGATTTCATCTCTCCTTGTCCATCTTGATCTGATGTTTTTGCTGCCAACGACGGAGTCGCCACTCTTCTTCTTGGAGTTTCTTGCGCTCAGATGTCGTCTTGGTTCGCACCGCCTGGTGCTTCGGCTGGCAGCGACGGAGTCGTCGACCTTCTTCTTGGAGTTTTTCGCGCTCAGCCGCGAGTCTTTGTGCCTCTTCACAGAGCTCCGTCCTGATAGCTTCAATCTCTTCAATCTTGAGGTCTCCTTCCTGATTTGGTAGAGATCCCCAAACAGGTCTTGACGGGACGGGGATGGGCAATCTTGCCGTAGCTTGTTGTAGCTCCTCCAACACGCGGACCCTGACCGGCCGCAGCTCCTTCACCGATTCGCTTCCTTGAGTCGCGTCCATAGATCTGCGACTGACGGATCCGACGAAAACTTTTACTGATCCGATGGGAACGATGTATCCGAACTCGATGCGATCTGCCTCGGGTCCCCACTCTGAGTCGTCGATGAAGGGGACCCCATTGATGTCTTCAACTTGGCCGATGGCGATGTCCTTGAAGCCTGATTTCGATCCTGCGCGGAACGTGACGCTTTTGACCGCAGGCCCCACGGTGGGCGCCAACTGTCGTGGGTTTGTCACGTCAGGTGTCATAGATGACTTCGTAGGTGTGGGATTATGCGAGTCAAGCATCTCCGAGCTTGGGATCGCAGGAACAAAGATCAACACAGATTTACCCAGGTTCGGCCCCCTCAATGTGAGGTAAAAGACCTACTTCCTGCCTACCCTAGATTGGTATTGATATGATAATCGAGGTGTTACAATGGAGGCGATCCGATCTGGTACTCGCCGTATGAGCTAGGGTTTGGGGCTTGATAGCTTGACCCGCTCTAAGTCCTGCGAGTCCTCTTTATATACACAGAGGCTCGCTAGGTTACAAAAGGAAACTTCCCCATAAGGAATACATCCACAGAGGCCTACTCGGAGACTACTTGGTCTTCACGTCCTCCGGGATATGTCTTCTAGATCTTTCCCTTATGGCGGTTCAATATTGGGCTTGCTCCCAAGTGGGCCTTCGTCCGTGCGAGTAAGTTAAGTCGCACTGGGCCGCGGGTTAATCCAGAAAGTATTCCCCCGACACCTGGTAGGCATCGCCGCTGCTGGTTTTCTTACAGGTAGTCTCGCCGACTCGATGTCTTTAATATTCGTACTCTCGCCGGGTCGTTTCTCTGGTAGATGAACTGTGCTTTCTCCCATTAAATGTCACTGATAAATATTGTTTTGTTTGGCTGTTCCGTCGGCTCGGTGTCGCTGTTAGGATATTGTTTTTTTTTCGAACTCTCGCCAGCGAGGTGTCACTAATAGATTATTCTTCTGTTTCCCTACTTCGCCGGCTCGATGTTTCTAATAGACAATTGTTTTTTTGGTACTCTTGCCGGCTCGGTGTGTGTCTAATTGTTTGTGTGGTGTGTGTCTAATCGATTGTGTGTTTGTCTATTTGTATTTTTGTTTCAGGTCGTGTCCGGGTAGAACTCATTGCCGTTGCTGGTTTCTTACAGGTAGTCTCGCCGACTCGGTGTCTCTCATATTCATAGTCTCGCCGTCTCGGTGTCTCTAATAGACGGTTGTTTTGTTTGATAGTCACGCGGGCTTGGTGTCTCGGATAGGATTTATTGTCTTGTCTGTTTGAATAAAATTTCTTAAACCTCATGAATATGATATTTTTATTTGTAAATAGGAGGGTCATAGTGAACGCATTCAATCGCGTAGAAATAACTCCAACCTACCAACCTACCATGCTTATTACTCCACCGTTCAACCCCACGGTCTACCTCCCCACGTCCCATCAAGCGAGCAGAGCGTGTCTCCCGAGTAGTCATTGTTGGGGAAGGAGGAGCAGGTGTCGAGGAGTGCTTGCCGTTTGGTGGAGCAACACGTCGTTTGTGGACTGTTCCTGCGCGGTGTCCTGGTATTAAGTCGGCCACTGTACCTACGTGGTGTCTTGCTATTAAGCCGGCCGCTGTACCTACGCGGTTCACTCAATGGTCATGTGGATACTCTTTCCATTCTAATTAGCAGATAATATAGTCAAATGTGGCTGACGTCTTAGGTTGACTATTGTCTCTATTTTGTTATGTTTTTTCGTTGTCATTTGGTAATGGTTAATCCGTGGGTCCTTAATTTTTTCATGTTCACGACACGTACTGTCATGTCAGTTTTCTCTTCCACTGAGTTGTCGGATGAACGCAGGTCACGCCGACTCCAGGGAGTCGGCGAGATCGATGTGCGGCAAGACGGAGATGGCCAGTTCAGTTGATTTTGGCTCGCCGGCTCGGTGACTCTAATATAAATTGGAGGATATCTTCTCTCAATGGTCCCGTGGCCTGGAGTCGGCGAGATCGATGTGCGGCAAGACGGAGATCGCCAGTTCAGTTGATTTTGGCTCGCCGGCTCGGTGACTCTAATATAAATTGGAGGATATCTTCTCTCAATGGTCCCGTGGATACTCTTTATGTTCCAATTAGTAAAGAATATAGTTAATATTTATCGACATTTTAGGTTGTGCAATATCTCTATTTTGTTATGAATGGGCCGTGTCTGCCGGCCTCAATGGTACCGTGGTGTCATGACTTACGAACGAAGGAACTTACCTCCAAGGCGGGTCGGGTTGTGCATTAAGACGGAGCCTGGAGTCGGCGGGGTCGGGTTGTGCATTAAGACGGAGCCTGGAGTCGGCGGGGTCGGGTTGTGCATTAAGATGGAGTCGGCTGGGGTCGGGTTGTGCATTAAGACGGGAACCTGGAGTCGGCGCGAACAGCGAGGGAACAACACCTTCGGCAACAGTCCCGGCCAGTCCCGTTTATTTTGCCTCACTGGTTCTGTTACTTGGATACAAATTGCTCTGTTTTGCAATCTTTCATGCCCGGTGGTTTTACTTGGAGAAAAAATCTGTTGTTGGTGAAGACATGCGGCGTCTACCTGCTAATCTATTTCGACGTGGGGTGTCTCCTATAGTGGATGATGAATCACGTGACGAGAGTAAAAGTAGGCTTCTTGATCTGATGTCTCCTTTCTTCTTGTCTATTGGTGTTTTCTTTTGTCTGGTTTTTATTTAACGTCCATTGTTCTGCACGCGTTTGCTCATGTGGAGAAGCGGTGGTATAT